>VUQH01012464.1:65441-102284 GCA_015106775.1 Etroplus canarensis
ATGTACCTTTTTTTTTTTTTTTTTTTTAAATATTGCTTTAAAAGGAGTTTGACACTTTAATTGGAGATGAATAAAAATACCAAGTACATAATCTCATAATCACTGAAAAATTCAAAAGTATTGTTGTTAACACTGGTTCCCAAAAATGCCAGTTTTTACATAATGAGTAATTTCATCAGTTACACTGTGATTTGCTTAAGAAGAAGACCCTTTCACTTTCTTTTTACCTCCTATAGCTAAAAATAAGTGCTGACGCCAGAGAAAAAATAAGACGCAGGACTCTCAGATCAAACAGCCAAATGACAAAAGTATCGCTATGGCCCACTAACAACCATGATCATGGATTTTGGCTTCAAGTACGATTCAGTCTAAAAATATGTGTCCCAGCACCCAGAAATCCCATTTTGCAGGCTTTACACAGGCTTGGAGAAAGTTAATGGGTGACATCACACATAGACTGCCCAAAATTTTCTACAGTCTGTGAAAGTCCCTGCTGAAGATGTAACCACGCATAAAGGTTCAAATACTAAAATTAGGAGGTAATTGGGTTCAGCACGAGGCTGGAAGTGTCACTTTACTGGCTGATGCTCGTTTCATTTTTACCCCCAAAAGCCCTTTCCACCTCTTTTGATCTCGAGACTGCAGAAGTTTCTCAGAGCCCCAAGTCCGCTCGCGGTACGGAAATGGCAAGTCATATAAACCGGATCCATTTCATAATAGCATAGCAGGTTTTTTTCCTGGAGCAAAGTAGAGCGGCCTTATCTAATTGTGGGAGCCACGAGCCCTGGGATACAGAGAGAGAGGCTAATTAGTTAGAAATGAATGCTTTGAAATGAAGCACAAAGCTCTGTGTGTGGTGGAAACAGACTTCACGCGTTTGGCGGGGTGGGGGGTGGGGTGCAAAAGAAGTGAGGCGTGAATGATGAGTGGAGCTTGCGTTTCAATGAGAGAGGAAGTTGGAGTGCCCACAGAAGTTTACTACTATCCTATGAATGAAAAGGTTGCTGCTGTTTGGTGAGAGAACATTCATGAGTCCTTTAAACTTAGAAAGCATGGATATCTAGTAGCTGTTATTTATTTTAATCAGCGTTGCAATGCCTTTGAGAACACATCGAAGCTTAAATATACAGAAGAGGTCAATTTTATTGAAGATGAAGAGGAACCTGAAGAGTCAAGAGAAATCTGCTGCTTTGCTATGAATGAAAAAGTTACTGGTGTAGATCATTCTTACAGCTTCATTCTTAATGAACTCTGATTTTTAAATAGATTTGAGGTTTGAGGAAATTTTATAGAATTATATTCTCAAACTGGATTTTTAGAAATTGTGCAATATCTTATATGAAGACACATAAAAACATGGGTGATAAAAGAGTTATGCCAGCACATTTAGAGACAGCTCAAGCCAAAATGTGGCAAGACATTCGGATCACCCTGTAAGGTCACAGAGCAGTTCCTTGGGGCATACCAAAGACCTGTTCACCTCACGGATGCTCTTGAGCTCAGTTTTTCCCTCTCTCTCCCTCGTTGTCACTTTGAATAGAATGGGAAAGCCGGGAAAAGCAAAACAAAATGTCCTTGTGTTGTCTCCAAGGCGATAGTGCCTGCAGACTGTGGCTGCTGTCTGCTGCTGGCTTTTCTTGTTGTTTTCCTGTGCTCATCTCATGGAAAAGATATTTAAGTTTGCTCAAGGACACTTTATTCTTTCTTGCTTCTCTCTCTCGTATGTGTGTCTTTGCAGGCATATTTAACATGTAGACAGGGCATTCTGAAAAATAATTTGACGGTGGACTAAACGGGATCAGATGGAAGTATGGAATTACATTCTGGACGTGGTTCCCAGTGACTTTAAATTAACCTCATGCTGTGATGGTTATAGCTTCAAGTCATACCTCTCTCTAGTATTTCCTGCAGCATTCAAAGAGGTGGTATCATGACTTCTGTCATCATTATTTTAATATATTTGGTAAACTAAAAAGGTCACATTGTCTCTGACTTAAGAAACAATTCATGTTGTTTCATCTTTGATTACATTCGCTTTTTTCCGAAAGTCCGAAAATTCCGAAGGGGACAAAATATTCAGAAGGGTATCGTGTTGTAAATTTGTCATTTCCATGTTTTAATTTGTATATAAACAGATTGCCAGCACCACAGATCCTTCTTTCTCTCTAAAGCATGAAGTTCACTGCAACGGCTACTTATTTGGAAAGATATTCACATACTCGACTTTTGGCAATTAGCTACAGTCTAATCTTCATCTAAACAAGCTGTCCCCCATGCTGAATAACAGAAGTCTATAAGTATGCAGGAACTGTATTTAAAAAGTAGCAACACCAAAAAGAGATCCATCCATCCACCCTGTTATCCAGTCTGGGGTCACGTGGGGTTAGAGCTTTTCCCAGCTGTCATGGGGCAAGTGGCAAGGTACACCCCAGACGGGTCACCAGTCTGTTGCAGGGTTAACACAGAGATATGCAGCCATTCATGGCTACAGACAATTTAGAATCACCAATTAACCTAAAAAGCATGTCTTTGGATTGCGGAAGCAAGCTGGAGTACCCAGAGAGAACCCACATAGACACAGGGAGAACATGCGAACTCCACACAGAAAGGCTCCAATCTGAATTAAAGTGTGCTTCTAAAGGAGCTAAATCTAATTGGCTGAAAATATTGGATTTTATTGAGCTATACAGCTATTTTGTTATTGGTACACATTGTCACTGTTAGAAATTCCTAATGTGCAACATAATACAGTGTGTTCATATATACTGTACATATTGCTTTTCTAGTCTTACTGACCACTCAAAGCGCCTCAAACTTGGGCTTTTGGGAGGAAGCCGGAGCAACCAGAGGAAACCCATGCATGCGCAGGGAGAACTTGTCAATCAACAGTGCTGATCTCTGTGCCACCCATGTACAATTCAGTGATGGAGATTTTCCCAACTTGTCCTCTCAGTCTGGGTACTATAGTGCAACATGAGCCCAACATCAATTAGGTTATGTAATAATGGTGTCACAAACAATTAAAATTTTAGTAATAGAGCACTTTTGTAGCCACTGTGGCTGCACAGAGGCTACTAAAATGAAATTGTAACTTTTGCTGGGAGTGAGTGAAATTGAAAGACAAGCATTAAGCATTTTGGTCGATTACAGTGTTTTACTTCTTTTACTTATCCAGTAACTGCTGAAATGTCAGTCTCTAATATGCTAAACTAAAGAGTGACAGAACAGATTTGCCAAAATAAGCTAAAATTAGATTCCAGAGCCCATTGGTAGTTGTCATAGACTGTATAAAAGAAGTGGATGTAGCCATTTTGAATTTGCATATCCACACTTAATGAAAGACTTGCCAAAAACACCACCAAAACACTTAAACATCAAATAACACCACAAATAAAACACTTAAACATCAAATAACACCACAAATACTACTCGCTGTGTTTTCCATGTGAATAATGTACACTCTTCAAATGGTAGTCTGTTGGAGGCAAAGATGTTTTTTAAAGCACTTGTACTTTGGCTTCAGTATTCTACATGACTATGTGTGTCTTTTACATACCCTCTGCAATCATTCAGGACCAACAAAGATTTAGCCCCAAACCTCTGAGTATACTGTAGTAAAGTAATGCATCAATTTATTACTAATGCATTCTTTTTTAATTATAGCATGAATAGTGGTAGAAAGAATGCACTCTTCCCAATACTTACTCAGCAAATGTATCATCTCATCATCCAGTTTTACAAAAATGCAGGTTACCATAAATTCCACTTCCATTAGTCTGCATTTATAGTCGGCTAAGCAAAAACTCCCTCAGCAAAAATCACTCATAGTCACAATCACTTCTGTATCAGCATTCCTGACCAGTACAATAATTCCCTTATCCTAACCGGCTCCTCTGCACACCTGTTTTGCCGCTAGCTTATCTGAAGTGGTGCACTGTGACTTTTACCTACCACGATATGAACAGTGACCATCCACGATTAGATCTCCATACTCCCATGGTGTTCTTTTACTCTATGCAGTTTTAACTCTACCAGCTGATTTCAATAATACTGAAAATTACTCCACTTTCCTTTATTAACATTCGATCTGTCATGTATGAAGATACTACCATTTTTCCTCAAAATGCAGATATGAATACATGTAAGTTATTTCATAAATAATGAAATAAATGGACTTGTGCCCTTGAAGATATTTCTTCCTCCCATTTCCATGATCATTGCAGCTGAAAGCTGCTGTGAAGCAGATTGATGGTGATGTTTAATAGGGGATATAGAATGCAAATGGTGATGTCTTGGTGGCTGGTGCAAATGCTAAATAACTATTTGAGCATTCATATGATTTCTTTAAAGCCCTCTTCATGGGAGGCAGTGTCAGTTTATAATGCTGATGAGGGTTTCCATGTGACTACCTGTGTGACTGTACGTTTTGGCTGGTTAATTTTAGTGTAACAGCATTCTTTTGAAAAATGTATGTTTTCTGCTTACATTTTTGTTTTTTCTGCCTGCGATAAACATTTAGATGTTTTAAGCACTGCATTATCAGGTAGTTGTGAGTAAAACGCCTCAGTATCCCTTTAGTATCTATAGCAGCTCAACGAGGTTCCTGTTAAAGTTTCACTTTACTGATGGAGTGCCTCCACAGGAGTGTCCAAGATACCTACATATCCTAAAAACACAACAAACTCTTTTGTTATTGAGAGAAAACAAATACTCAATCAGCCTGGAACTCTTGCTGCGGCGGCAAACTATTTAATCAACCGTGACTGTCATTGAATGCTGTTAAGCATTAAATGCATTGACTGCTGATGGTAGTCGGATGTCATTACAGCCTCTGGGGGCTTCTGCGTCCCAACAGCGGTGCTAATTTATGCTGTCTTA
The DNA here is from genome assembly GCA_015106775.1 of Etroplus canarensis. NCBI lineage: Eukaryota > Metazoa > Chordata > Actinopteri > Cichliformes > Cichlidae > Etroplus > Etroplus canarensis. The sequence continues at coordinate 70,320 of VUQH01012464.1, forward strand.
TTTTGCTTCTTCCAAATTTACCATGCAGAGAAATTGTCCGATTGTAAATTGAATCATGCAGAACTGAATTTCAGAAGGGATGTCTGTTATCTGAGCTCTCTAGATGCGTGATGTCCATTACATCTGCCAACCTAAAATCGAACCTCATTAAATTTTGTTTTGCTCTCCTTTCATACAAAGATTAGGACCATTTGTCACTTCTGTCATCTTGATTGTATCTCTGCATTAGGCGGAAATGACAAATATCGCAAATTGCATTTTTGCCATAGTCCAGTGTATAGCGTGTGTATGTGTCTGTGACACAGTGCACTCCCACTGATTTAAAGAGTCTACAGCAAGCTTTCTTCTTTCAAATTGCTTTCAGTAATAAGATCATGACATACAGGAATGTCAGAATAGTATTTTGAAGAATAAGCGTGCTAAAATAACAATGCATAATGTGTAATATGGATTATACATATTAAAATACAGTAAAATATTCCATCCTGCCCATTTTCTGAAAATATATTGTGTAGCATGACCTCCCTGTGCGTCCTCTGACCTTCTATGGCTTAACTGAGGCCACACATTTGTGAAAAGCCTGTTGCTAAATTAATTTGGGACCTCCATTTTCAAGACATGATTGATGACAGGGACAAAGAGCCGTATGTGCATTTGAGTAGAAGGAACAGGATTACCGAGTCAGTGTATGAGCACATCTCAATGTGTGCTGGTGTTATGATAGGCCTTGTCCCCAACAGCTCAGGCAAACAGCGTCATTAGCAAAGACCTCCTGGAGTGTAACCGCAGGGAAGAGTCACATCCAGGAAGCAGGTATTCTAGTTTGTCCCGGCTGACCTCGAAATAGCATGTAGCTACAAAACCCAGCTATTGACTCGCAGAGATATGCCCTCGTCAACAGGCACATTTAGACAGCGCAGCTGGAGGTTTGTGTAGTCTGAGGTGCTTGTGTGTGTAAGCTTAGCCAACAGGGGTCTTAAACTAGACCAAATGCACACCCGTGTAAGTCACACCTGCCAGTTCCAATTGATCCTCTTTGAACTATTTTCGCTAAAACTGACACGTGGAGAAGAGGGAAAGAATAGAACCCCCCATGCATACACTCCGGCTTTTTCCCCCCTGCTGCACCAAAATAAAATTCCCTCTCAGTCACAAATGAAGTGTGATTGGGAAAAAAAGAAATCCATTTGCTCTCAAGTTTCTATATATAACTACATTTTTCATTTGAATTCATTGATTCACTTTATATCCCCGTTTTTTCTATTTACTAGAAACATCCTCCTCAATAATGGTGTACATGGATACCACGACCACAACAATGAGAACCACTACTAGACCTGTCATGACAACCACAACAACCAGGACCACCACCACGAAGATCCCTGCCACAACACCTGTGGTGGTTCAGTCACCACGGACCACCTCCTCGATGGTGGAACCATTCCAGACGATCTTGGAAGGTTTGGAGAGAGAAGACATCAACAGGGTGCCGGCCACCGCCAAGCTTCCAAATATCAGAGTGGAGTACTGCAGTCCCCTGGTGATGATGGATATCTCCTGGCCGAAGACCAAGCAGGGCATGGTAGCCAAGATGCCTTGTCCATCTGGAACCACAGGTATTGCAGATTTTTGTGATTCCACCTATTTGAAGGGAAAATCAAAGCAGTCGCAGACACCTTGAGTTTAGTATGACTCCTTTCAGATCAGTTTGAAAGCAGATGACCAAGTCTTAAACTAACCCCAATCTTAGCCAGACTTCTTTGTTTTAGCAATTCATGGATTTTTGGCAGTGTGTGTTGGGCCATATTGTGGTGGGATCAGGCTAATTAAGGTAGTGCACACAATCTTCTCTGAAACCACACCCTGCACATGTTTCTTGGATGTCAGGGCATTTTGGAGCATCTTAGTGTGAGCCATGTTGCCCTATGGTCACTCACCAAAGCTCATGACTACAAATAAGTGTTGGAATAAAGATTAACTTGTAAATCAAAATATTCTGTTTTCCAGTTACCACTACAGTCTGGTACAATATCCAAATTGTTTATTGGGTATATTGCACAAATCTGCTTGTCTAGGCCAATTGTTAAATTGCACTCATGATGTCCAAGGTGAACACCCATAACAAGTTACACACGTACACACAGAGACTGACACGAACGTAGTGATTAGCACTGCCCCGCGGAGAGAGGGTTCTTGGATGCTAAGTGCTGGTGTGCTGTTTATGTGTATGCCATGCTCTAACTGTGCCTGCTAAGTATGTTTAATAACATTACACATCATTTGAAATAGTAACATGCAGCTGACCTGATTACTCATTCAAAGATTCCCATGTCAAAAACTAAAAAAAGCTCATGAAATATATATGCATGTGCTGTTTCTTTACTCCTCTCTTTGACAGTGTCAGTACTCTCCTTAGGAGACACAGTCTACTGTGAACTTCTTTGCCTTGATGTTGTCACTGTTGTGTGTGTTGTTTATGTTTACACTCCCCCCGCAGCACTCATTCTCTCGCTTCCTGTCCTCCCTCCTCACTCTTTATTCCTGACTCACTGATGCACCACTAAAGATAGCTTAGCATTGCATGTGTGTGGAAACTGGTTACTAGTACACCGCACAACCATATTTACTTCTTGTCTCTCAGGGCACAATTCATGTAATTAATTAGCAGCTAAACACATTTGTGTTCGGCTCTTTTGAAAGGGCTGCTACGCTTCATTTATTAGACATCAGACCTTTGTTTATGTATATCATGTTCTAGCTCTATCAAAACTAAGAGAATGAAGCTATGAGTGAATTGAGATAAAATCAGTGTTGCCCTGCTTTAGATTATAAAAGCTTTACCTCACAATGTAAAAATATGATTGTTGGTCTGGGGCACATCGTATTTAGTGATTATTAACAAAGGAAAATAAACACATAAACATGACCAAGGAGTAACCTACAACCTTACAAGGCGTGTTGATGCATAAACAAAACAATTCAAAGAGGTTCACTATTTTTTTAGGTTGGGAAGTGACGTCATTCCCCCAAATCCTGCTTGAAGGCTTGAAAAAAATTATTTATTTCATCAGTCAGTACACAGATTCAGACCCACACATATACATACAGGCTTCATTAATGGGCAACACCAGCACCCATTGAGACCTCACTAACAGGCATCACATGGCAAGATAAGAGGAACATATACCCCACCTCCTCTCAGCGCTCTTCAAAGCCAGTGCACTTCAGACGGCACTGCTGAGCAGTACACGACGAGCTTCCTCTGCCACTCTTTGAAAGTTCCTCGAGCTCCCCTTCCATCTACCATCACTTCGCCCACTGTCATTCCCCTACATTCCTCTGACTCCCTCTCCTTCTCCCAACCTCTTTTATGCTCCCTTCCCTCCTTGCCTCTAAATATAGGAGGAAATACAGGGTCCCCTATCTTATAAACCCATCAAACATACAGCTGTCCTAGGTGGACAGAGGAAGGAAATTATATGTCAATCAAAATTTCTATCTGTTAATGCTGGCCGTCTCAGCCTCCCTTTAAGTACAAGCAAGGGCGATTTAATGTCAGCATGTAGCCTTGCTGATGTCAGCTGCGAAAATACAGGAGCAAATTATTTGTGGCATGGGGCAGAGCAAGTCACCAACAAATGACATCATATCTACTGGACCACTGCAAAATAACAGATAAACACACATTATGCCATTTCTATCTTGATGCCATAAATTAATGCAATTGAAAGTGATGATGGGTGTAGCAGGTTCAGAGAAGCTTAACAGATATCTGTGTCAGTATCTGTGTTTGTACTAAATCAGAATGAGAATACTTTATTAATCCCAGAGGGGGGAACTGTATTATGTCACAGACGCTCAGTTATATAGAGAAATATAAATCTAAAAGGCAGAAAAATTAAGATTAAAATATATAACATGTATGTATAAGGTGCAATATGTAACATAAATAACTCCAAAATTAACACTATATACAATATGCACAAGATATGGTGATAGACAGAAACTAGTCAAGGTGTCACAGGAAGGAGTTTGATGGCCACAGGTAGGAATGATTTCCTGTGGCAAATGGAACATTGTGAGAAACTCACTCACCACAGCACGTCTCTGTCAGCAGAGAACCCATCTTAATTGACCTTCTTGATGAATTCAGCTAGGGCAGACTTAATTGGTACCTATTTTGGTGCATTTTCTTTCTTATGCAGGAGTTGAACTGTCACACACATGCAGACACCGTCTGACTTTTAATGATTAAATACAGACGCCGTCTGGGCAACTCCAACTGGCCTCGAGTGAAGCAACTTCATTTCAGTCACTATAAGATAAAACCATCCAATTACATTTTTCTACATCCATTAATTTAATCACTTAAGAATTGTGCTTCTTGGGACTTGTTATTTGGAGAAGTTTTAGCAAATAAGAAAAGTGCTTGAAATACAGCAGAAGAAATGAGCAGTAAGTCACTCTATAATGGGAGAAAAACTGTTAAACATTTAAAAAAAGGCTTGATTGCCTGAGAAACATTCAAACACAGGCATTATAAAACATGTTTTTTTTTTCAATGTGTCTGTTAATCTTACAAGCTTGATGCCCTTATTCTTGCAAAGTCTCTAATTCTGTTCTCTCTCTTTAGGCGTCTCTTCATATATATGCATGGGCCCAGAAGGATACTGGGACCCCCAGGGGCCTGACTTTAGCAACTGCACCTCGCCATGGGTCAACATCATTAGCCAGAAGGTAAAAAATAAAAAATAAAAAAAACGATGCACAAAGTTACAGGAAGAAATTGTTACAATATATGCTGCCTGGCCAAAAAAATGTCACCACTGGAGCCCTGTACTCTGAATAAGTTGAACATACCCAAAATATCTGCTATTGAGGAAACTTCCAACCCTCCTACTATCCACACAGAGGTCTGCAGGGTCCTTCAGGATCAGTGATGCTATTATCTGGAGAACTGATTGGTCAGTAGGCATTGATTTCATACTTGTTGATCTCTAATCTAGAAATTAACCTTCTCTGGAGCAGGTTAGGGCTGCAGAATCAGAATCAGAATACTTTATTAATCCCCGGGAGGAAATTACTTACTGCAGCATCAGTTACCCTGGTGATAGACCCTGGTAAAAAGTGAACATAGTACTTGGAAAACCTGAAGTTAAACCTGAAAGCTTTAGGATTTCACTAATCAAACAGGTTTATGATGTCACGGGGTTATTTAAGCCTAACTGATGTAGTGAGAAGCTTCATGTTTCTGAAACAGCCAGACATATCTCATGGTCGTTGAAAAGATGTTGCTCCATTTCATAAGAGTCAAATTATTGGTCTTCAGGCAAAGAAAACATTTAAGGAGATTGTTGAAACTACTAAAATTGGTTTAAGAACTGTGAAATCAAACTGGGACAACAAAAGAACTCTTTAGTCTATGTTTAATAGTAAAAGTAAGAGCAGTTCCACACACAACACAAATAGAACTCATGGTATTGGGACTAAACAGCTGTGTACCCTTAAGAAAACCACTCATCAGTGAAGCTAATCAATAAAAAAGGCTTCATTTTGTTAGGGAGCATGAAAATTGGACTCTGGAGCATTGGAAACCATCATGTGGCCTGATGAGTCCTGATTTACCTTGTTCCAGAATGATGGGCGCATCAAGGTAAAAAAGAGGTCGATGAAGTGATGTACCCATCACGCTGAGTGTCTGCCGTACAAGCTGGTGGGAGCAGTGTTATGATCTAGGGTTGCTGCAGTTGGTCAGGTTCAGTAAAGACTACCTGAATATACTGATTGACCAAGTTTTTCCAAAAATGGATTTTGTTCCCTTAATGGCATAGGCGTATTCCATGATGACAGTACCAGGATTCTTCAGGCTCAGACTGTGAAAGACTGGTTCAGGGAGCATGAGACATCATTTTCACACATAGATTGACCACTGCAGAGTCCAGACCTTCTTTCCACTAAGAAACTGGGATGTGCTGGAGAAGTTGTGTGGTCCAACTCTTCCACCATCAACACGAGATCTTTGTGACATTGCATTAGCTTATCAAAACAATGCCAGGGTGAATGCATGCAGTCATCAAAGCTAAAAATAGTCCAACTAAATATTAATGTCTTTGTGACTTTTTTTGGTCAGGCAGTGTCTATTTTTAGCGTAGTTTGTACTTTTTCTGATAAGCAATTATCACATATTTCTCTTTTTAATAAAAATGTAGGGAAAAGCCTGAAGATAGCCTGGAGGATTTGGCATTAAGTTTAAAAGTTATTTTGTCTGAATAGTACTGTGACCTTTTACCTTGCTGTAAAAAAACAACTACAGCAGCCCACAGTGCACATCATGGATGTGCATATCATTTGTCCTCAGAGCAATTTCGTTTTTGTGGGTTTTCTCTTTTGTCCTATTGTCTTTTCTTAATTGGTCAATTAATGTCATTGATTAGCCGGAGGCTTTACTCAATAGAGAGGTTAGGCTTGCGCGTGCATGCATGTTTGGCGTCAGTGGTTGGATCGGGGTGGAATGAAAACCAATACCACAGAACCATAGTGCAATAGCCTGCTGTGGGTAACAGCTAATAGGCTAGTTTTTGTTTTACAACATGATCCAGTGGTTATTTGCATTCCATACTTTTCAAGCATGAATGATTTGTATCTCCTCCTCTGCAGGCAAATTATTATGCAAAGCTCCATGTAAAGCTCCCTATGTTAAAATCTGTAATAGAATAAAATCAAAGGAGGAGAAGGTTATTGCAAGTGAGGATCAGGGTTCCAGGTTATGAATTGCAGGCAATGTTGAAAATGTTCTCCCTTAAACTCATAGGACCCTAAGGCGTGCATGTTATAACACTTATGGTCTACTCAACGGCACAAAGCTCAGCCCATTAAACAAACGGCAGTTTGCAGATATGGATGGAGAATGGCTGTTGGGTAACAAAATAGAAGGCAGAGAAATTATCAGGTGCAATTCTGTGCAGCACAGCCCCATTTCAGCAGTGCAATAAAGCTCAACAACTGGCTGCTGTTTAGAGGAATTAACTACAGCAAAGTTCTTTCTGAATCTGATATAGAGACTAGCTTGCATTTGTCCTATTTCACAGATTCAGAAGTAACAGTGTGACCCTATTGTAGAGTAATGCCTGTTAAATTCTACAGAAAGACGTGTCACTCAAAATGTGCATGTATTTTTAACAAAGGCGCTATTAATCTTTTTATTTTTAAAGCAAATCACACTCCGGCAGTGTGCCTGTCGCTGTGGAGAAAGGAAGACTCTAATGAAGATCAACCTGTCAGAGAATTGGAATGCCCATCTGGCACTTCGTTATTTTACATCTAGAGCCATTGTCCTGTATGTGGCACTGCTCATTACCAGATGGTTCTCAAAATGAGAAAGGAAGATGTAAAGCATAAAAAGAAGAGGGAATGACACCAGACATGCAGAAGAGAGGGGAAAAAGAGAGCAGAGATATTTACCTAGCATTCCAAGATCCTCTCATTAAGAGACAAGAGCAGGGAGGGTAAGGAGGAAAACATCTTCTAAAGAAACATTCCTCTGCTTACACCTCTGTAAAGACCAATTTAAGCAGCCTAATTGGCTTCACTAATAAACTCACAGGCAATGATAGCAGGTAATGTCAGAGTAAATCAGGATGATCGTGTTTTAGCTGATACCACTGCTGTTTTGGGGCTCATCTCACCACTCTATTATAGTTAAATCCTTAAAGGTAACTGACCCATAGCATTAGACCTAAAGATTGGGTGCATTTAATCAACTCCACGTTTATTTACTGACTTGACCAATGATTACATCATTTACAATTGTAGTCATAAGCATAGATATATATGCAAAATATTATGTCTTAACAGCCATGTCCAGTTAATTAGAAATTCTTTAAAGTATTTCAAATCATTACTCATCAAAGTTCTCTATTTCTCAGTAGAGTGTCCTGTTATTTGAAAAGAATGTGGCATCCCACTGGCTTTATTTATTTCTCATTTAAATATCTGTCAGGAAAGTGCTCGGAACAAAAACATCTTTTTGATATCAGTGTGCACCTCTTCATATGATTATTAATTTAATGAATTAGGATTTTTTTAAGTAATGAGCTCCTAATTTTGGATGGTTACAGAGAAAAACTGTTTTGTTTTTTTTTTTTTGCATTTTTATCTGGAAACTGTCAGTGGCAGAGTTTACTTGCTAGAAGTAGTTTTAATTCCTTCTATCAGTTAAAAGTGCTGTCTGCAGGTGGTGTTTTAATGTTCCCTCCTAGATATGTTCAGATACGGGAAATGTTAAGCATTTCATGTTACTTGCAAAAACAGGTGAAATTAGTACCAATCTACTGTGTATACCGTGTTAGACTGATATCAGGCATCTGGCACTGGTAGCAGTGAATGTAATAAGATAGTTAACTCATCCGGCCAGACAATCGATAAGCTAATGCCTTGGCGAGGTATCTGTCCAAAATTCAAAAGAATTGCTATTCTTCCTAGAGTACTGGTCAGATTTAAAGAAACCTAAACACAGTGATCAAATAATGGATCTTCATTCAAATTATACTTAATGTCAAGGCTATATTTGTCATTTTGCATCCACTTTTTCAACTTCACAAGAATCGCTACACATCATAAAGTATCGATCAGAATTTAATCAAACTTGCAAATAATGATCACTAGTGGGTCTTCACCCAAGCTATGGTTAAGGTCAGATTTGCCACTTTCAAAAGAATTGCTACTCCTAAAAGTATTGGTCTGGATGTTGTGTCCATAAAATGAGTGTTTGCACGTGCCTCGCTGCCATCTATTCCTAAATGCAGTCATTAGGTTTATTTATGGCGTAGTGTTCAGTAGCGTAGTAATTTACATCTTTGCGTTGCAAGCAAAAGGTCCCTGGTTTGATTCTGGGTGAGGATATAAGCATCCAGCGTAAAATCTTTACCAAATTACTAATGTGGGTGAATCTGCATTGGTAATTTGGCCTGATGGTGTTGTGGTTAGCACTGTTGCCTTACGGCAAGAGTGTCCAGGGTTGGGTTCACCAACCAGCAAGCTTGAGCCCCTCTGTGTGGAGTTTGCGTGTTCTCCCCATGCGTGCATGGATTTGTCCAGGTACTCCAGTTTCCTCTCACAGTCCGAAAGCCATGCGAAAAAGTTAGGTTAACTGGTGATTCTTAGATGACTCTAGGAGTGAATGGTTGTCTGTGTTGGACTGGCGACCCATTCAGGGTGTATCCTACCTTTTGGCTCATGACAGCTGGGAAAGGCTACAGTGACCCCTGTGACCACAGTGAACTGGATGAGTGGAAGAAGATGGATTCATCCACTGTGGCGACCTCTTGGGAAAATACAAGGGAGCCGCCAAAAGTGCTTTTTGGGTTTTTCATTGGATAATAATGTCTTAAGCTATTCTTGCCAGTCAAGAACTAGGGTCATAGTCCTGGATATGACTTTTTGTTCCTTGACTTCTCAATGAATTTTAATCCTGATTAGTCTGTGCAATACAGCCAGCCAGTTTCTTTCTGTACTTCACACATTACACTAACCTGTGAATTTACTTAAAGTCCAATGCATCAAGCTTTAGCATGTGAAGATAGCTTGATAGACCTAGTTAAAGGAGCCAAGCTATGATAGGACAATGGCAGTTAACAGGTGGGCTTGAGAGAATGTCAAAAGATTATATATTAAACTCAGGTAAGCAGGTACGTTTATTAAGAAAAAATGGAAGCAATGGTTGAAAGATGAAAGGTTTACTGTGCAAATCAAATAAAGCAATCATTGTTTTCTTACAATAACAAAAGGGTAATGCTGAGAAATAGTGTTTCTTGTCAAATGGGGCAATCACAAAAGCTGTTAAAATTAGGAGAAATTAGGAAAAATATATATTCAGGATATACAGTACAGTGTTTTCCCCAAGATGCACTGCCCCCTATTAGTTTTTATAAAGGTATAAGACTATCTAGGGAAATTCCCTCAATAGTTTTATAATTATGTCCGGATACAATATTGGCTCTTAGTGTTCACTCCGCTGAGTATCGTCTCACCGCATTAATTGTGTGCAATATTGCAGGAGTTGCAGAAAAGGTTTAGGTTAAACACCTTTTGTTTTCGGGGACATTATATATGAATGTTGCAATTTGTCATGTTTTTCCCTGTGTACTTTTTGAATGCTGCGGAAAAACAAGGGACTGTGGTTGTTTTGATTTGTGTTTAGTTATAGAGGAAAACATACAGCACAAGCCAGTTGCCTGATTGAAATGGTTCCCAATTTCAGGCTTTAAGTGGATTGGCTGTCCTCTTCTGACTCTGTCCATTTCTGTAGATAAAAGCTGGAGAGACAGCGGCGGTCATTGCTCGAGAGCTGGCAGAGCAAACCAAGAGTAATCTTCAAGCAGGGGACATCACCTACACAGTGAAGGCCATGGTTCAGCTGGTGGATCTGCTCGATGTGCAGCTGAGGAACCTCACGCCAGGTGGCAAAGATAGCGCAGCGCGGAGCCTCAACAAGGTACTGGAAGAAACTGAAAAAACCAAAACTGCCTCCTTTGCTTTGAAACATTTTCTGGCTAGTTAACGGGCTGGATAAACATGACCTGCGGGGACGTTGACCTGTGCCTCTGCTTGTCCACACTGTTCACATCAAAGAGTTTGCAGAAAATGAAGTAATATTAGATGAACGATTTTACTCACTAGAGCCACTTTTGTATTGGAGCATTCAGTCTTTCTGACTGTGAAACCTTTCTGAATTTCCAATCTTGAGGCCTGCCTACCACAAGGCTTCAATCCAAACTTGAACAGTAGGTATTCTTTTAATGATCTGCTACTAGGCTCTGTGCTGTCAGATAAAATGATATTCACCATTTTTCTGTAGTCTGGTGCATACTAAAAACAGGCTTTCAATTTCAGGGGACAGCTCAAGCACTTCTCTCACTCTAATATTACTCATTAAGTGCAATCAATTTTACATTGATGCAGTTTAAAAGATGCTATCCATATGTCATCATCATCAAAAGCACAACATTTGCCCCACTTGAGTTTTACTAATGGAACAGGGTAAGATTCCAGTGGGCTGGATCTAAGCAGTGGGAGTGTAGAGTATTCATATTTGTTGAACTTGAATCTAATGCATTTATTACCCAATTCACAGCAGAGCACAGTAAGGGGTATTCGGGCAAAGCGAGCTAAAATAATACTTTCTGTCTGCTGAGCAGCCAACAGAAAAGCAAACATCAGTGAAATTCAAAATGTCAGTCGTTAATTTGCTGGAGCAGCATCACTTGTAGACCATCATGAACACCTGTTCTCAGATTGCTTTTTTGGGACTGTTTTTATTTCATTGCTGCAACAGACACAGATGTCCCCATTGAGATTTTAGTGCCAGTTTTCTCCAATGGAGAGGGAAGGCAGTAAAGATGGCCAAAGGGCCTCAGAAGGGAACTTGATGAGTAAACTCACATCGAGGAGCAACTAGGGTTTATAATACCTCTTGAAAAAAGGGGGAAAAAAAAGTTACACATAAAACCAGAACAACTGCTGTTGTGGAGGTTGTCATGTTAGTCTTTAGTCTCTCTTTTAAAGTTTAGGACATGGCAAAAAAATGCTGCCATATTGAGGGGGTGGAAAAAAAGCTTTTACAACAAAGATAATTTATTCAAGAGGTCAGGCCCTACCAGTGATTTATAATTCTCTGTCTGCTAATATATAGTCCATTTCTGCAGTATGGTGCATCTATGGAACAAAAATGTCCCTCTGGGTTTTATGTTCAGCATCCTTTGCCAGTGAGAGCTCTCCCAAAGGAAACACCAGAGCCCACAAAACTCTTCTTTTTCTTCGCTCTGGCAGCAGGAAATGTTTAGCTCTTGAGTTCAATCATTTTGACACAATCTGCAAAGAGCTAAGCGAATTAAATATTCTTTTTTCTTTTTCTTTTTTTTTTTTTTGATAATGAAGCACAGTACACTTTGCCAGCAAACAATGAAAGGACCGAGTTGGCAAATGGTGAGATCAGTGTCGTTTTCATGATCAAAGGGTAGCTGGCTAACGGTTTGGACGGGAACTTTTCCAGAAGAGTGGGCTGTGATGTAGAGCAAGAGCCTCCTTTATGGGGAAATGGTACTCTTTGGAGCTAATCTGCATGGGATTTAGCATGGTACTAGAACCTATCTGTTAAGCCTCACAGTGGCTCTGTTGACTACACTGCCTGTATCAGAAGTCAATTAAAATTATTCACTCCCCATGCAGTTCCGACAGCACTTCTTTGAGCCTGAGCCTCTTGTCATTTTTTTTCAGGCACGCTAAAATGCTATTAGTACTATCTCTCCTTCAGTGGGAGAGGAGATTTAATGGATAACTAACTCTACCGCATTCTCTTGGGAAAGTTCTCTAATGAAAAATAAAACTTAAATATATGACAACCTAGAAATCAAATGTAAGGGTGTCATATGCTTTGTCCCACTTGTCTTGTGTGTCTAATTTTAGTGCCAAGTAGCACAAAAGTGCCCACACTTTTTAAAGATATTATACTTGTTTTAGTTTCTCATTTACGTCAAAATCTGTACTTTGAGCAGAAATGTGGAATTACTTGAGCTTTGACCTCTTTGCTAACTCTTTAATTTCTCTGGGTTGCAGTTGCAGAAGAGAGAGCGCTCGTGTCGGTTTTATGTTCAGGTATTTGGACCAAATTTTCCTCCTTACTCTTCATTTCCTCATTGTGGTAACTTTTCTGTCCATTTTTTTTTCCGTGGAATTTGAAGTTTGGCCTTTTGAAGTGGCAAGAACTACTTGGCTAAGAATTGGAGACCCAAAGCCACAGTATCAAAGTCACTACATGTGTATGCCATATGTTATATATTTCTGGTAATATTTACATTAAATCAAAGGGTCAAATTTCATTTTCATCATTCTCTAATTTACAGTCTGTGATTCATGCCATCATTTCCCCCTGCATGCATTCTGTAAATATATTTTCTTTCTTGGCTTGAGCATGAAGCTAAGTGTTCCTCTATTTTGAGTGGCCATATATTCTTTGTGGATTTTCTCAAGTGTCTCAATCATTTTAAAAATGCCCCAGAACTATCACATCAGCACTGCTTTCCAGTGAAATAACCCACATAAGTGGAAAGTGTCAGTCAAAACTAATGCTATCAGGCATGTAACACATGCCTGCATTTCTCAGCAAATGCATAAGAGTTAGAGAAGTGACCTCATTACACCAGCAAGTCAACTTCTAACTACTCTTCTAACTACTAAGTCAGCCAAAGTTATGGCATGTTATGATTCTCCCTGATGCATAATACATGTTTGTCCCAATTTGGGGGGTTGTGGGGAGCGCTTCTCCTGCTTCTCTCAGCTGTTTCTCGGACTACTGAGCGAGATTTGTCATCCCTGGGGTGACTTTTTAGCAGTCATCAGAATAATTTCTACCTTGACAAGAGAATTATGGGAGAAGTTGACATTCCTGTCTTCATACAGATGGCTTCAATTAAGCTGCGTATTGTAGCCAGATGTTGTTTTTATATGTATGCTCAGTAGCATTCATGTTAAGCAACATGTATTTCACATTTCTTTCTCTGAGGCATGTCAGAAGACATTTTGTTATTTATGTTTTTATATGGTTGAGTGTGCTCATATGTTCAGATAGGTTTCTAAGTGAAAGATGCTTTCAACACAAGTCAGGTAGCATTTTGGTTTGCTTATTGTTAACAGATGCCATGGAAAAACTAGAAGTGGAAGCAACCATTGTCAGTTCTTTGTGTATTCAAAGTCTAGAGCCGGGGCTCCCAAAGTTTCGATGACTAAGTCCCAGTTTGGGGAACCAACATACAGTATACAGTATTGGACCATCTACATATTATACCTACAGGAGCTTTTATGAGATCCCATTCTAAAGATTTAAGCATGAATATGGAGTTGGTTCAGTCTTTATTTTTATAAGAGCTTCCATTCTTCTGGGAAAGCTTTATACAACATTTTGGAATGTGTCTGTGAGAAATTTTGTCCATTTATTTAGACGAGCACTTGTGAGGTCAGACACAGATGAGAGGTCCTGGCTCGTGATCTCTGATCTAGCTCATCCCAAAGGGCCATTCAGTCTCTTCCACACCAAACTCATCTACCTGTGCCTTTATGGGCCTTGCTTTCTGCACAGGGGCACAGTCATGCTGGAACAGGTATTGTTTCCACATAGCTGATTATATTGAATCGCCCAAAATATCTTGGTAGGCTGAAGCATGAAGCTTTCCATTCACTTGAACTAAGGAGCCCAGGCTAACCCCAGAAATACAACCCCTTTGCATTATCCCTCCTTGACCAAACTTTGCAGTTGGCACAATGTGGTCAGGCAGGTAATGTTTGTGATTCAGCACTCTACAAAACATGTTCCAGAATCTAGTATTGGCATGCTTTACACCTATCCATATGATGCTTTACATTATGCTTGGTGATATAAGGCTTGTGTACTGCTGCTCAGCCATGGAAACCCTGATGTTAATATTGGAGGAGATTTGGAACTCTGCAGTTATTGAGGCAGCAGAATACTGATGAATTTTATGCACTATGCACCTCAGCACTTGGCGACCCCACTTTGTAACTTTACATGGTCTTCCACTGTGTAGCTGAGTTGCTGTGGTTCCTAAACACTTACACTTTGCAATAATACCACTTACACTTGATCGAATATATTTGGGAGGGAAGAAATTTCACAAACTGAATTGTTGCAGCGGTGGTTTCCTATTACAGTACCACCCTAAAATTTAGCAAGCTCTTTAGAATGACCCACTCTTTCACAAAGGTTTGTAAAGGCAGGCTGTATGGCTAGGTGTTTGAATATATACCCCTGTGTCAGTGGACATGAATAAAACTCAATGATGAAGAGGTGTGGCCCAGCAGTTTTGTATAACTGGACAGGAATGTAGACGTCAAACACTTTGAGTTAGTATTTGTTATGTTTCTGTTCAGGGAATGGTGAAATAGGGTTGTGGTTTTTTTGGACATTAGTTAGGTGGCTGTTACATTTCTTAAAATCAGCTAGATTTGTCAGTGTCAAGAATGTTTAGTCTGCTATGATGAGAAGCGCAGAAGAGAAATGCTGCCTTTGCCTTGTTCTGTGCTATATCATAGTATGACATGAACTGTAGAGAAGTGAAATGTACAGTTTTCCCCCTGTTAAACTGAAGAACTACATAAAATATTACCAAGGGTCACTAGTGGACCATGGGCCTCACTTTGAGAACCCTTGATCTTGATCGATAGAGTGGCATAGACCTCTGTTATCTCTTAAAATCAGAAAACAAATTATTGAGTTGTTATTGAGGTTTGTTTTATCTCATGGCACGCATGATAGCATTACGCACTAACCTCCCCCCAAAAATGTTAACTCCTTAGACATTTTTGTAAATTACAGAGCCTCTTTGCAGCTCACAAAATATAAAATTTATTTGAAGGCAGTGAGTCTACAGCCAGGCTAGTGGCTCATTGGTATTTAGGTAGGGAGGCCACCATAATGTAAATTTTCTTGCTTACATCATCATTCCCTGTCGTGCTGGCAGTGACATGGTCATGGTGATTTTAAGTACAGTGCATTTGTGGCTAATGAGAACAGTTATTGGTGGGCAAATGTAAATTTTAATATTAATGCTGATGCTAGATAAATTATTGCAGTTCATCCTGGCATGAATGTGTTTACCAGATTTCACAATAATCCAACTAAAAGCTGTTAACCTCACTGTAACTGGGGTTCATCCTGTCATGTCTGCACAAAATTTCATAACAACTCTATCAGGAATTTTTAAACTCTTTCTCCCTCTCTCTCTCTGTCTTTCTCTCTCTCTCACTCACACACACACACACACACACACACACACACACACACACACATACACACACAGACACACACTCCCAGATTTAGCTTTATGGTTTTTTACAGACATGTAGGCCCTTGCTTTCATTGGATAGTGTATACTTTGAAGATCTATTCTAAACTGCCATGCATGACTTTACACACAGCTCAGCTGTGCACCTCCCTCCTCTGTTCCATTCCTTTGCTAGGTTGACAAATTCACACAACAGTGAGGTGCTTTCACTTGACAAACTGGAATAATGGAGCAACATCTGTGGCCTTAGGTAAACACAGGCATTGAGTGCTCGTGCAGCCAGCCTTTGTGAGACGATCGCTGATTAGGGAAATTGGGCAATGTTTTCTCCAACAGGACCCTGGTGGTTGACATAAGTGGGATTAGCAGAGGAATACAAAGCAAACGAGAGATGCACCTGCCTCTGCTGTCCCTCTGCTCGGAGACCATGTGTGGCGCTGAAAACAGACTGTGACAGCACTGTGGGAAAAGGCTGACTGTGGGAGTGCAGGTGTTGTTGAGTCGAAGGAGGTACAGAGTCCAAAATCAAGTGCAGGGCTTGTGGTTGATGTCTAAATTAGACAGGGAGTGATTATTTTCTTAATTAAGGGCTTCTGTCTTGTTTAAGTGGTAAACAAGTAAATGACGCTTAAATTCATCTCATTGTGAGGTCTTTATCTTCTTCAGATCATCAGAGAATTTCAGTGCGGAGCTATATTTGCTCTTTTAGATGCATATTCATAAACAATTCAACCTGTGGCAATTTCCCTGCCTCAGTTGAGCTTGTGCAGATGAAACAATGATTAATTATGACTACTTCTGAATCTTTCTTGCTTGTTTATAAAGAGTCATATCTGCTACATGTCATAGCCAATTTAATCCCACTGAACAGAATTTGGCCTTGATAAAGCTACAAAGCATAAAATGATCAACTCAGTATGTTGTGCATTTCCCCTGCAGGAATGTTTATCTGCTGTGCCCTTTGATTCTGAACAAACAGGATAAAAACAGTGCCCTGCCGCCCTTGCCTTTTTGGTCATTACTAATGGCAGCCTGTTTATAGGCAGCAACATTATGGTCGTCCAATTACTATGATTATGCCCATCCATGTTGTTCTAATGTCAAAAAAGGTAGTTTTCAATGGTTTCTTCCTGTTCTATTTATTTAGATTTAAAGCAAGTGGGAGTTGTGGGATTTACAGTAAATTTGCATAGGGCTGCCCTTGCTTCAGCACATGAAAATATCCAAAATGATATCTCATACCTCAGTAGAAGCCAAGTGAGTGTGAATTTGCAAGATACAGGGAGGATATTGAGCTCCGACCCTTGTTAAAATGACACAGTTGCATGAAAAGATGACTGGGGGGAGTGTCACAGTGCAGGATGACCTTAGAGCAGAAGAAACACAGGGAGGTGCCTTGTTCGGTAATGTAACGAGATGATAAAATTTCCTTGGTTGTCAGTTTGTTGAAAGATGAAGATAGCCACTTCCTCATAAACAGGGACCTTCTCATCTGGCTTGCAGTGCAGAGTTTCCTCTGAATAATGAGTGGTTACTCCTCACAGTGAAGCGAATTCTGCTGATCAGTGGAATAATTGAGAAAGCCCCCTGGCT
Organism: Etroplus canarensis; assembly: GCA_015106775.1. Lineage (NCBI taxonomy): Eukaryota > Metazoa > Chordata > Actinopteri > Cichliformes > Cichlidae > Etroplus > Etroplus canarensis. The sequence continues at coordinate 87,767 of VUQH01012464.1, forward strand.
TTATTTGTTTGTGTGTTGTTTTAGGATAGTGTCTGGGTTATGTTTTTATAGGTATCTATACATAGAAAGACGTGCTCAAAAAAGCAGATATTCTTTTTAATGCACAAAAAAACGTGACAATAAAAAATTGAAGAATGCTGAAAAAAACATTACTTTAGTGTTAATAAAAAGCCAGACTATTTACTAACACATCATAGCTATGTAATTTCACCAATCTAGAATAAAATACACTTTCTTTCATTAGATATAAACAGTTGTTTTCCCTATGATTTAGTTAGTTAACGTCTACGCTTACTGTCTTTTTTAAATGTAAATATCCAGCAACATGGAGACCACTGTTTTCAACTAAAGAAAACATCTGTGTTATTCAGTAGAAGGCTTTTGTGAGCAATTTGTAGTGATTTACACATTCACCTTACAAGCAAAAAATCCCTGTTTCGATTCCAGGTGGGGACACAAGCCCCTCTCACCATGGAGGGTTCCCTCAGGAAGGGCATCTAATGTAAAACCTCTGCCAAATTACCAGTGCGGATTAATCTGCTACCCCTTATGACCCCTTGAAGAGAATACAAGGGAGTAGCTGAAAGTCCATTGTGCAATGTTGAATTGTTACTGACAGTAACTAAATTGAAAATGGCGTAAGTTCATTCAAGCTCAGTCATCAAGTCCAGTACATCAGCTCATCAGATCAACGATCAAGGATTTCTTTATTACTCCAGAAGTGCAATTTGTTGTACAGTCAGCAGAAATCACACAGCTACCAAGCAAACAATAATAAATAAACAATACATGTAGTATAAAAACACACAAAGTCCAAATAAAATAACATTAAGAAAAAAATGTTATAATTTAAAAAACCAATGGCAGCTGGGACAAATGAGTTTTTGAGCCTGATTGTTCTGCATGTTGGCAAGCTGTATCTGCATCCAGACGGAAGCAACTTGAACTCCTAAAAGAGGGGGTGGCTAGAGCCAGTCAGGACTGACTGGACTATTTTAAAATCCTAATCTTATACAGATGAAGAAAGTCGGTTGGGGTCACACCTGCAATTTTGCTGCACATTTTGACTATACGTAGTAGTCTCTTTCTGTATTTGAGGTTTAGTGACCCATACCAGCTGACAAATGAGAATGTAAAAACGGGTTCAATAAAACAGGAATATATAATACAAAATCTCTGCACACTTGAATGAATGACACATATTTTGAAGGAAAAAACTTCACAAAATAATCAAATGTACACACCTCCCACACACTGTCTCATTTATTGCTGTATTTTATTGATTTACAACATTTCAGTCAAACTGACATTCATCAGGTATATGGGTCAACATTCACATATGTATACAAACAGAGGAAATACTTTAATCATGTCAACATTCAATCACAGGGCTAATCTGACTAATGAACACCTTGCACATGTGTGCCAGATGTCAGGCAGTAACATTATGTGAGTCATCAATGTGACAATAATAATCACAAACGACATCCACATAAATTTAAAACTATTACAAATTCAGAGCAAAAATATTCTTAAATAAAAAAAATTAAATAAACTCTATATCCAAAGCTATTCATTGAATAAAAATGTCACATCCATATTTCATATATACTGCACACAAATTAGAAACAGAAGCACTAGGTCTTTTGTATAATACCCAGTAGTCAGCAGGAGTAAATTAATATTTATTTTTGCATCTAAATTTGCACCCATATAATAGATTTCATACTTAAGACCTAAAAATAAAGCAGCAAAGATACCCATAAGATAATGCCAAATAACAATAATTAAAACAGAAAACAGCCAATATGTTAAGTGCTGCCTTCGATTAACATCAATTGCATCATCATACAGTACATGTCCAACCAACCCAATCATTCTATTCATTCTATTCCAGCCTCACTGCTGGCACACATGTGCAAGGTATGTGTGTGGATAGGTGTGTGCGTGCGTGCGTGCGTGCGCGCGCGCGCGTGCGCGCGTGTGTGTGTGTGTGTGTGTGTGTGTGTGTGTGTGTGTGAGAGAGAGAGAGAGAGAGAGAATGAAGAGACATTTCCCATATTCCTGATGAAGGTCAGTTGGTGGACTGAAACATAAATTAATAAAATATAGCAGTAAGCAAGACGGTGTGCAGGAGTTTCATCTGATTATTTAATAAAACAGGAATAATATAAAGGTATGATCAACCTATACCTATTTAAAGGCATGCTATTTGAGTTAATGTAGTGGCTTACACATTTGCCTGCCATGTGAAAGGTCCCCAGTTTGCAATTGGGAAGTGTCACAAGCTCACAAGCCAGTGTACTCCTAGTGCCAGTCCTGAGCCCAGGTAGATGGGGAGGGTTGTGATAGGAACAGCATCTGGTGTAAAATCTGTGCCAACTCACATATGCAGATTCATCCACTGTGGTAACACTCTGGGGGGGGAAAAAAGGAGCAGCCAAAAGTAACAGCGTTAATATTTAAGTTGTTTTATCGTGTGCACATTTGTTGCTGCCTATGCAAGCCACTTTGCAGCCCACTCCCTCAGCAGCTCTATTTTTTAATGGGGCTTTTAATGTCTGTCATTGTCTGTCGTCTGTCTGTGTTTGGGGTTTTGCTCCTGCTGCTCATCCTGCCTTAGGCTTTTCATCTATGCACATGGCCATTAGGCAGGAAGGTGTTCTTTGGTCCCAGAACAGAGGCATACCTCCAAACATAAATTACTGCAGATTGAATAACAATCCTCTTTTAACAAATGTGTTCCTGACTGGAATGCATCCAAATGAAAAAGTAACTGACACCATGACTTTGTTGTAGTAACAATACATCCATTTTGTATCTCTTAACATAAGTCGCTTTTAAGTAAAAGCCTGTTTTTATCAGCTGTTGAGGTAAATAGAGGGTCACTGTCGAGACAGTTGTGAGATGAAACCTAAGACAGAAGGTAAAATGCAAAGGTAATCCTTAGATACTCACCTACACAGAAACAACCACCCGCTTACTGAAGAAGGCTTCATAAAATATTAAAGCAGACAGTTTCAGAGCTTCTCAGAGAAAAAGGATGATTTGACTAGTAGGTAAAATAAAACAGGCAAAAGAAAGGCAAAAATGATGCAACAACTTCACCTTACCTTAAGAGACAAGAAGTCAGATAGAAGAGGACAGAGAGAACACGGCATCCCACCTTGTTTATGTTGTTTTCCCCCCACCATTTTGAGATCAGCATTCAACGTCAGTGAAGGAAAACAAGTGAGAGGAACCAACTGGTGAGCAGGAAGGGAGGAGTGAGGAGAAATGAGAGGATGAGAGCCGAGTGCACAGGGGAGAGCCGACCAGGCTAGCCAGTCAGAAAGGAAAGTGAGGGAGATCGGCTTCAGCCAGAATCAATTTCCCAGACCCAGAGTTCATTTCATCAATCAGCGCACAGATAGAGGCACATACACTACGGGTTAGCTTGGACTCTTGCCAAGCTCACGCTAATGTCCACCTCTCCCTTTCTTCCTTCCTTCTGCACTGGTATAAATGGCTTGTGCACTGCAGCTTTTCACAGCCAGTCATCACGCTTGTTCCAAGTGGAACATTCCAGCAGTGAGTCCAGCTAACGATTAGCATTTCCTCATGTACTGGGAACTGAAATATATTTTTTTAACTGCTGGCTCACATTCTTTCACTATAGAAAAAATAAAATAGAAAAAAAAAGTCATTGGGAGTTTGCAGCAGCAGAGTGAGCTGCTACATTTGACAGATGGAGTGGCAGTGTGCTAATAGCAGTAAAATAGCAGCAAGCCACCACCACACATGCACAGTATGACTTAACTGCACAGACTGTGATGGTAGCAGTGGTGTGCCACCTCCAACCCTCACCCCTCTGTGTTTCCGTAGCTGGAAATGTGCCGTCCTCACACTGATTGCACAAAAATCAGTAGAACGAGCCCAGTGCAATTAGCCCACTCTGTGCACTAGAAGTGTGAAAATTGTCAGAAGATAATGATGTATATAGATATGTACACCACAGTACCACAGTGGCTTATACATCAAAGAGTCAAGATGTGACTGAAGTGCAGACTTCGAGCTTGAACTTAAAGTTTTCAGCAAATGTACTATTGCATTAACTGTTTAGTAATTCCAGCCATATAATTTAGCAGACCCATCTTCACTACTCAGAATTGTTGGATGTTTTAATTGCCTCTTAGCCTCGCAGTGTTGGCAGGCATATTGCAGATTTCCTCAGGTTCATCACTTGAATAAAAAGACTTTTTGTGTTTATTTGTACTCGGATTGAACTAAACAGAGCTATTAACCTTTGAGAGCCAATGAAACAGCTTTGAGATTTTTTTGTCTGTGGTTTGTTTTCTTTTCCATTAATTTTTAGGTTCAAGCACGGTTTAACATGTGGGTGGGTTTCATTTAAAAGTTCAAGCATAGGCCAGCTGTGGACTGCAAAATAGTAACTTTCAGCATGAGCAAATGGCCATGTTCTTCATAGAAAAAAGAAAGTTGATCTAATGACAGGCAATAGTTTTTAAAAATATACATATATGAACATAAACAACTGCTTCTGCCACTAAGATTTGTCTTTATTTTCTGGCAAATCTATGTTGACATTTTCTAGAATGGAAATTTGCCTATGGTTGAAGCAATCTGAAAGCAAGAACTAATGGGAAGAGGCCAATATCTTTCATAGAAAAACATTCCAGCACTGTGAATTTATGTAAGTATATGAGTTATGTTTTTTTTTTGTTCGTGCCAAATTCAAAGATGGAGTGGAACAATGTTAATTTAAAAGTGGGTTAAAAATGTTGTTCATGCCTTAAATCAGTTCATTGAGAAGTAGTTTGTCATTAGATCTTAATAACTTGGAAAATTAGTGTGAGTTACATCTCTCTGAAAGTACCGTTGACTCAGAGATGTTGATTAGGAGTTCAGAGAGACATGTGCTGCTATCAAGGGAACATGTCTTTCTAGGATGTCCATGCTTATTTCAGCAGGACAATGACATACCTCTTGCTGCATGAACTACAACAGCATGACTTTATAGACACAGTGTGCGTGCTTTACTGGCCTGCTGCCAGGCAAAATCTGTCTCCTATTGAAAGTGGATGGCATATCATAAAGAGACAATGAACTACGGCCTGGAGTAGCTGAAGTGTTATATCAGGCAAGAATGAATGAGTTCTGATTGCTAAACTGCAACAGTTAGTAAAATGGTAAAAAATGTTTTATTAAAATGAAAGATGACCTTGTTTTCAGTGGCAACGGACAGGTTGATAGATAAGGTCAGGCAGGAGTCTTCGTGGACTATGATATGGCCAGGATGGACAGGATTAAAAATGAGTAAATCCGAGGGACAGCTCAGGTTGAGCTGTTGGGAAATAAAGTAAGAGAGGCAAGGCTGACATGGTTTGGACATGTTCAGAGGAATGATAGTGGATATATTGGACAGAGGATTTTTAAGATGGATCTGCTAGGCAGGAGGAGAAGAGGAAGACCACAGGGAAGGTTCATGGATGTTAGTGAAGGAGGACATGCAGAGGGTTGGTGTGACAGAAGAGGATGCAAGGGATAGGGTGAGATGGAGACAGTTGATCGACTGAAATGAAAGGTGATGTAACACAATGGTAACCATTGCCTCTGTCCCAACTTTTGTTGAGTATGTTGCGGCCATCAAATTATAAATTTATCCATGTTTACAAAATACAATGACAGTGGTCAGTAAAACTTTTCTTTGTACTTTTGTCAGTTGAATAAAAGTTCATTAAATAAATAAAGGTTTGTTTTTAATTGCATGTTGAAAATATCCCAACTTTTCTGGAAATGGGGTTTGTAGATTGTGTAACACCCTACAAGACTGGCATGAAGGACATTGTCGCCATTTGTTCATTTGTCGTTGTGCATGAATAACAAAATACTCAGAAACATAGGATATTAACACAGAACATGCATTTTTTTTTCCCTTCAGTTTGACCTTTAACTGAAATCATTTTACCTGTCTAAATTGTCTTGAATTATTTTACAGAACAAAGACTTGAAATGGTTTGAGCAAACATGAAAAAAGTCTTATGATAATGGGGATGTCAGCACAGATAGATAAAGTTTACTTAAGAATTTTCTCTGACACAATTTGACTATAGCTTATTCAGACAGCAGCAACATAAACCAGGCTTTCTTTTGGTGATTATGAATACTAAAAGATGCATTTTTGGCATTACACTATAATGGTAAGTTGGAACTACGTGCTCCATTCCAGGTCTTATCATGAAAAGCATATGCTATCAATCACTTGCCTTCTAGCACAGTGACAATATTCTTCAGTTTTTGTGTCATAGTGTCATTCAGTGGTTTAAATGAGGTAAAATTTGCATGCTCTATGCATATTAATAACAGTAATGACTAATTTGTGTCACAGTGGTGTGGTAATCTGTGGCATCCAAATGATGCACCGTGTGTCAGTGTCAGCTTTATTGCTTTTCTTTAGCTGATCTAATAAATGCCTGAAGGGCCAGTATGAAAACTGATCCTTATTCCAATATTAATTTTGGATGCACCCTCTATGCTCTGTTATTTATTCACTCTTGTTTACCAATTATCCATTGCATATTCCCTCCTTATCACGTTTTTGACCCATCCCTCAGGCCTTCCACCTTGTTCTCTCTTTACACGTATCCGCTGCGTGTGGAACTAAAAAAAAAAAAGAAAAAAGCGTTATGGCCTCGTCTGCAAGTCCATCAATCGTTTTCCTGCAGAACCATTATTTCAGTGTTTTAAGAAGTGCTGAAAGAAAATCTTGCAGGGGTGAACAAAGGGAAAAAAAATGTCAGTGCCTGAAGAAAGAGAGCTCCTTAATTGAGAGTGAATCAACCTTTGCCTCTAGCTGAATGTCAGAAGGTGTGATTGGAGATTGGCTGCAGATAATGAATAATTACATCAAAGTTCGTGGACCGCTTGTGCGTTTGTGTGCGTTTGTGTGCGTATGTGCGCGTGTGTTGCCTGTTTTAGTCTGCACAGCTTGCACGTGGTGCATGCGCTTGAGTTTGACTTTCTGTATGTTCCTGTATACTAACAGGTGCAGAGGTGTGTGCTCTCTCTTGCGTCAGACTCTGGCTGTGTGTGGGCGGATTAATGTGTACAGGGTATGTTTTAAATGGGGAAAAGCCAGCTGGTGCAGTTTGAAATTCCCAGTCAGTTGTCTGACTCCTCTTGCTATCAGCGATTTGAGACAAACATGAACTTAAAATTATAAGGTATTCAAGAGTGGGGAGCTATTAGATTTATTCCGCGTGATTCAAAACCCCTTTTTTAAATGTGGAATGTTTTTAATACACTCGAGCACATGGCTTCTCTTATCTCCTTTAGCTTTATCCCCATGCTGTTGTGGAGTCATACTAAAGCTCTTATTCCCGTTCATAATCCATTGATCAAAAGATAACAAATGCAAGGTTCACAGAGGGCGTACTGTGGTATAGCATTACATGATTTCACATGCACACTGACTTACATTTTTAGATGTCACAATTGTACAAACTGGCTTTTTAAGAAGTGTCAATGGAATATCAAAATTTGACCTTTTTTAAACAAAATTAATTTCATGATTTTCTCAGTGGAGCATGGAAATGCAGCTATTACTAGCATTATTAGCCACCTACTGTACTGTAATGGCTTAGAAATAGCTTTTTTCCAGCGGCAGTCAGACTCTTTTGGAGTAGTGGTACCAGGAATGAAGTGCTTTGCTTGACCAATTAGCATTCCATTCGTAAATCTCGCCATTGGCATTTTTAAATCTTTAATGGCTCTTAATTTTTTATCTTGTCTGGAGGATGTTCTTGTTTCCTCTGTGCTTACTCGCTTCGGCATTGTTGTGGGCAGATTAAAGAAGGCATATTAGTCGTTCAATGCCATTAATATACAAGGGAGATCTGAGCTGAATGGTTGCAGATAGTTGCTACTAGCAAATATTTTTTACATCCTTAGAAAAGTGTTGTGTTACTTGTTTAATTTATTTATCCAGTTATTTTAGTGCATTTGTGCATTGGGATTGTTTGCATTAAAAAACACAGCAATTAAAGACCCTTGCCTCAAGTCATGTACGAATTGGCCTCTGGTCTTGTAAGCACTGGTTCTGATTCATTTACATGATTACTTTCTGCACTGATAAAAGGAAACAGCAGTAAAAGCGAGAGAGAAAGATCCAACGTCATTATAGATTCAGGTGTTGCTGCTAGTAGTTGATGATCCATGTCTAAAAGCATAACTCGTAAATGAATGGGAAATAGTCATGAAATTGCTCAATATAAAAATGATTATGAAAATTTCAGTTAAAATGAAAAAGAGATGTGGGGGGAAAAATACGTCATGCTTCTTCCTCGCACAATCCCACAGGATTGTGTGATTTGTTTTTCAGTGCTGAACTCCCTTTGATCTTCCTTCATTCAAACCATTTACCAAATCACCCCGTCAAACAGCTGCAGTCCCAGGCCAGCTTAGCTTCCTCTCACTAAATCAATGATTTGGACTCCCTAGGCCATGGTGGAGACCGTCAACAATTTGCTACAGCCGCAGGCCCAGGCAGCTTGGAGGGAGCTGAGCACAGCCGAGCAGCTGAGAGCCGCCACCATGCTGCTGGACACGGTTGAGCAGGGGGCCTTCGTCTTGGCCGATAATCTTCTGAAGACGGATATTGTGCAAGAGAACACCGACAACATCCGTAAGTATATTTGAACACACTTTAACTATGCATTTTCCCATGCAAGAAAGAAAACATTTAATGGAAATATATGCAAACAAACACTGGCTGGTTTTGCAAATGGTAATGATATTTAGTGCCTTATTTGTTTTTTCTCATGGATGTATTAAGAAACAGATGCCACTTTAAAAGACAGTGACTAATTCATTCCTATGAAAGTTGCTGGCACAAACAGAGTGTGTGTGATGCTCATGAAGCTTTATTCACCATTTTATAGCCCCTCCTTTTCTAATGATCCTTACAACTTTTAGGGCCTGTGTGTCAAGCGATACTGTACTATATGGTGTAACACGGCTCTTGGTTGTTCCACAAAAATGGTTGATTACCTAGTAAAACAATCTTGACATTGCATGGAAAAACAAAGCACATGTGTTCGCTTGAAATTAACCATTTGAATGAGAAGGACTTCATATATGAAATTCAGTTTATTTTTTAGAGATGGAAGCAGTGAAAAATGAATGCCAGCAATAAAATTACTGACGTTACGTTTAATTTGGTGGTCTTTGTTTGTTTGAGTAAACCAGCTTGGACAGAATTATCTTCTCAAGCTGCTCGGAAACAGATTATTAGCTCATCTGGAAGACTCTGCATTGCCAATTATGATAGACACTTATGATGACTTTCAAGAGCTGAATGTTTGCTTCTGCGGTTGTAATTTATTTTTTAGTGTTTTCTCTCGTGTCTAAAGAGCCTCGGTCTTGCTTGTTGTATGGGGATACGAAGTTCACGACACAGCTATTGATCCCTCATACTGACAGCAAAGCTTTTGAGGCGGTGGATCAAGTGTGAAGGTCACTGGAGTAATGCTTTCTATCTTGCGGGAGGTTAAATCTGGCAGGGCTGCTTATAGCTGATGGCAGCCAGCTGTAAATTGACAATTATCTCTAATGATTGTGTTTATATTCGTTGTCAGTTATTAGCCGGAATTAACCACTGGTACTGCGGATCAGGGATCAGTGCTCATTATTCAGTGTATAAATACCAAGTGAGCATAGATAATAGAACTTCTGTCATTACAGTTGTCCCTGGTGGGGTAATTCAGAACTGGATACATCCATTGTTGAGATTTTGCCGTTTACACTAAAAATCATGTGAAAACTAGAATTAAATAATTGGAGCTAGTGGGGCAAAATAATGTCATGATGTATTGCCCTCTTCTCTGAACACGTTTGTTTTTTTTGTTTTTCCAAGTTCCTGCTGCCATGGCAACCTAAAAATATAGGTCTACTGGCTTAAAAGGAAGCGAGCGTAAGGAGAATTAATAAAATGGGTTTTATTGTATCTGGCACACAATTCATCTGGGTATTAAGGAGATTCTGGGCTCGTTTGGAGGGGAGGGGGATGAAACGGTGCCTGCAAAACTCGAGTGAGATTTTATAGCACATTGTGGTAGTCCGGTTAATTATGTGCTGGTGACAAGTTTACTGGGCCTTATCTCTCTGTTTGCTGGGCTTTTTTCAGCCAGTCGGCTCCTGCAATCCCTCATGGCATCCAGGGTAGTTAAATGAGGACAAGGGGCCCTTTTAAACATTTGTAATCACTACAGCAGCTAATTACTTATCCCTCACTTTGCGTTACATGTGACGTGAAGGGCTATGTGTGTGCAGGTGTATTTCAGATACCTGGTGACACATTATCAGTGTCAGGAGCTGGTTTTCTTGCTCTAAAGCAAATCTTGAACCTTTTAAAGAGCCTTGTTCCAATTTTAGGCTCAAGCTGATAATGAGATCTATTCTCCTCGCTTTCAAAGAAGGATATTTCCACAGCCATTGTGTCTGTGTTTGTGTTTACACGTCACAGTGCATGTGCTCGTCTAGGGCTTTGTCTGTGAGAGAGTGCGCTTCACTCTCTGCATGATAATCTCGTGAACAGATTTCTGCCGATTAGCGTGTTATTTAAACCAGCTTTGAAGGTATAGCCTTTGGGTCCAACAACTCCTATGGCATCAAAGAAATTCCCTAAAGCCCATCGTAAGCTCTTTTACACAACCACACAGGGAAAAGGAGAGTGAGAGAGGGAGAGGAAAAATGCTTCCTTTATTCAGAAGGCAGGCTTGGAATCCAGGGAATGGTAAGCTATCTAGGGTATTGTCTTAGCTAAGTTGAATAGGAATGTATCAAAACCCCCTGGCCTTTACAAAAGCACAAGAGAATGTTAATACAAAAGATTTTTTAAGAGAAACTATGGGAAACCCTGGTATGAGAACAGATACAAAGGCAGGATTAAATGTGCCCCCTTCATAGCTTTTCGTTGGCAGTAACCTTTATCAAAGTCAGAAGTGTCACAGTCCACAGACATGAGATCATCAGCTGAATGTGTTATCAGGCTTAATTAAGTTTCTTTTTCTTACACTGGATCAATTTGTGTTTCAACTTGAGATTCTTCACCACAGACAAATCTGCCAGTGAGTTTAAGTAGTGGTCTGGTAATGGTTGCCACTCCTGTGGTGGCACTGAATGGCGTTTTACTGGCAGCATGAGGGTCGATGTTTAGAGTGACCATCATTAGCAATCACCTTGTCAGAGAAACAGGTAGTTCTATGAAAGTGAGTGTTACTCTGTCTCAGACCACTTTTCTTAAATTGGTCCTCCATAATGTAGTGGTTTATATATTTGCTTCACACACAGTAGGTCCCCAGTTCACAATTGGTAAGAGATACAAGCCCAACCTTAGGGGTCAGTGTACTCCCAGGGCCTGTCCCAAGCCTGGACAAATTAGAGGGTTTCGTCAGGAAGGGCTTCTGTGACAAGTCACATATGTGGAATAATCTGCTGTGGCGACTCCTTGGGGAAAAAGAAAAGCTAAAAGTACTTAGGTCATGATGTCATCTTTGGAGACCAAAACAAGTAAAGAGACATCTAAGTCAAAGAAATTGCTACTGGCCAGTCGTATGCTTTCCAACCAGCAATAAGATATTTGCCTATGTAAATAAAATTTACATGAATATTATTACAAAAAAAGAACATTTTGGATGTACAATTATCTCTACACCTACAGTTTCAGCATAAATGGATCAGAGCAGTACCAATTAGGCTGTCGCTGTCTTTGTGTTTTTGAAACCAAATGTCACTAGTGAGGGGTGGATCTGACTGGTGGCTGTACCTCAAGAGGTAGAGGTAGTGTTGTCTACTATTCAGAACATCAGTGGCCTGCTGAAGTGTACTTGGTCAAAATACTAAACCCCAACTTGTGTGAATGTGGCCTAATAATTTTTAAAAAGTACTCTGAGTGCACAGTTAGTTTAGAAAATGTGCTATATAATTACCAGTCCATTTACCATTGTATGCTTATATGGTAGCAATTTGTCAATCACAAAGTAGACACTGTCTAAAGCACACCTTGTTTTATTTGGTTCTCTCTAAATGAGATAATAATTTACAGAATCAAAATTATCCTGAATTAAATAAAAGTTGAACATAACTACTAGGACCATAAACTCATCGGGGAAATGTTTACTGAGGTCATAAATCAAGTTAACTGGACTTCTTTTCGCAGTCAGAGGAGGTGCCCCCTGCTGGCCATTAGAAAGAATGCAGATTGAAGACAGTGTATTGGTTTCACTTCACAGGACCAGAGGCTACATCCATCTTTTATATACAGTTTGTTATAATGGTAATTCTGCCATCTATATAAATATTTATATAAACTGGACTTACAATTGCTTCTAGTGGCAGTGAATATGACAGACAACCGTTGTTAATAAGGACTGACATGAAGATATGAATTATTAAAGCTGTGTTGATTTCAGTTTTACTGTAAGCAAGTCATTACCTGTTTTACTGTCTTATGTTTGAAACTCTGTATGCATCTAGATTACATATAACCTTTTAATTTGGCAGTTTTTAAGCATATAATAGATTTTTAACATTCCTAGTGACATATTTTCTTGAAAAAGCTACACAATCATGGTTAAATCCAGTAATTTCTTACATAAACAACACCAATATATGTGAATTTAAAGATCTATTTACTTACACCTACAGCCTCTATGAATCTATACTACACATTTAGAAATTTGACATTTGTGCAACTTCTTTTCTATATTTCTGCCTAGCTATGAATCAGCAGTCGTCTCAGTGCATTGGAAGTTATTCTGACATTTAGGAATGCCTAGACTTCACACAGGTCACCGGTACTTGAGTGTAGAGCACACTAGACTGCTTTATTAAATTGAATTGTATCATACCATAATAACTTTGATGGAATGAGCTTTTTATTTCAGCTGGGCTCCTATCAGCAGCTCATTTTCCTCTGCTGTGTGACACCAGAATCTTTGAACCATAAATTAGGAGCTCACTTCAGACACAACAGCTGTTGAACTGCTGCAGAAGCGAGCTTGTCTTCTCTCGCTGGTCTTTATCTTCTCCTTGTATCGTTCGCTCTCTCTGCTCTTCATAAGAAAAAGGCTGCTCAGAATGAAGGTGTATTTTTTCCTCTTCAAAAGCAAAGACAACCTTTGTTTTTACGGTTTAGAGAAAACAATGTCATCTGTAAACTGTACACAGTCACTTATAGCAGCACACTACAGTAACTTCCACTGCAGAGGCTTTCCTTCAAAGCTGAGTGAATCAAGAAAGGATCTGTCGCATCTAGTGCTCCTTGGAGATGCAGTGATTAATAAAACCAACTGCTACACGATTATGGCTTTTTACTATTTGTAAAAGAAGTTAGTAATGTCTGCTGCAGTTGCTACTGGAAATATGGTTGGCCATTAATAGTAACACATTTTATTAGCTAAATACCCAGGTTTGTGTTGTTGGACTTCAATCAGTACAGTAAGATACTGAATGTAATTGCACTGCCACTCAAAAGTTTGGGATCACTTTGAATCAGCATGATGTTTGACAGGAAAGCACATTTATTTTTATATAACATTAAAAAACTGTTGAAAAATTGATCTAGATGAGAACTAACTAGTAATTCATAAAGACCACATCTGACCAGACTTACACTAGAGTTCTTAACAATGATATAAATACATGAGTAAAACATGTATTTGTGCTCTATTAATTTGGTTAGCACATAACTTGATCCTCAACCTACCCCAATAAGAGAGGTTATTATTGAAAAGAACAGGTTCTGTATGTAAATTTGTATATAAATGAGTGCAGTGTTAGTAGATGCTGTTTTAGCAATCTGTTTTTAAAAATTCAAAATATATGAGTAGATTATGGCATTAAATGGGAGACACACTTTTAATTAACATTTACATGCTCTGTGCCACTTTGTCACTAGTGTTGATCATTGTCATGAATAGTCAAATGATGAATTATGGGATGCCATGATCTACTCATAAAGGATTGTCCCGTGTATCTTTTGCTGAAGGAGGTAATAAAGGAAGTGTTGAAGCTCCTTACTTAAGTAATTAGGGAATTTGAACAGCTCTTATTATGGCTGCCACACATTTTTTCCAGGATAATTTCATTCAGTTAGGAACCTTCTAAAGTGAAATTGAATATTTGATTATACTCCTAGTTTGGAGGTGTTGTTTCTATTTTGTTTCTCTTTTTTGAACATTTTTTGGTGATTTTCAATATTTTTGTGGGATTTTTGAGACTGTAATCGAACCGACAAGGACTAATGCTCCAGACAGCCAGAAAATGATTTAGCCAAGTATATTATGCCTCTGTTATCTAGGCATTATTGTCTGTCCATCTGCCTATTACAAATATCGTTACCACTACAAGAGCTGACCAGTTCGCTGGATTTTCACCAGGCTTTCTGTCATTATTACCCATGATGTGTAGAAAAGGTTTTAATTTTTTTTTTTTTTTTTTTTTTTTTGGGTTGTGGGGT
>VUQH01012464.1:102304-142908 GCA_015106775.1 Etroplus canarensis
GTCATTAAGCTTTTTAGGAGATTATTGAGCTGCTGGATTATAGCCAAATTTCGTATACTTAATTACTATGATGAGTAGAGGAACTGATAATGTTTTTGAGGTTGTGGAATCAAAGATCAAGGTCACATGGGGTCATCAGTGAAAATATTGTTGCTACCACAGGAGCTAACTAAGCTGTTGAGTCATTGCCAGGACTCGTACAGTTGATCGCTAGGATGGGTAGAAGAATTCATAATATGTTGGAGGTCCATGCATCTGTCTGTCCATGCATCTGCCCATCTGTCTGTTAAAAAATTTACCTCTGCAGGAGCTGACTAGTTTTCTTGATCTTTTCCAAAGTTTGTGTGGTTAATACCTATGATAGATGTGATAACATTTGCAAATGTAGGGTCAAAAGTCAAGGCCACACAGACTTAGATTTCAGGTGGAGGCGTACTGGCCAAGTCATTATCTGTTCTAACATGATCAGTTATTATGATAAAGTTGACTTGGGATACAGAATTTGCCATTGCAATTAAGTGGTGATGGCTGCTGAGAGATAGCCTCTCTATGCTTATGTGCATATTGTGATGAATGATTCCAGTGTATTTGGTAACATTTCTGATTATTTTCATGCTATTGTAGATTTTTTTTAGACAACACAGAATTTTCAAAGTGACCCCAAACAATTGAGTACTGTAGTTGCTTATTTATGTACATGGATAAACAAGATTTGATAAAAGGATTCAGTTGCTCTTTGTTATTCTTCCCAGGAGCTGTTTTTTTTTTTAAATTAAAAAAAAAACTTGTATGGAAATCATAGAAAAGTCAAATTATAAGTAAATTTGGTCTTAGTTGATTAAAAAAATATCCATTTAGTTCATTTTTTGCAAGTTTTCTGTGAAGGCTAGAACTTTTTGAGAATACTTATTAATGTTCCAAAATACCTGAGTCAAAATCAGTGAGTAGAAAAATACATTTTTTATGTACTCTAACCAAATTCTTGCGTTGATTTCTTCTATTTTGTGCAGAGCTGGAGGTAGCAAGAATGAGCACAGATGGGAATTTGCCAGATCTGAAGTTCCCGCAAACTGGAGGGCAAGGCAACTCTATCCACCTCTCAGCTAACACACTAAAGCAGCACGGAAGAAATGGTAAGCAGTCCAATCTTTTGAATCTGCTTTTATTGCTGCCCCATTGTCGGTGTGAAGTGCAGTCATGCTATGTGTGCAGCTTCAGTTGGTGTTTTATTATTCAGGGTTATGTTAAATTTAAGAGACAAATTTTAACTTTGCTATAATGGAATTATTGTTATACTGCTTGACTTACGATAGCTGCTGTAATTAATCAAGAATTCTTTTGTGGATTTTTTCTTTTCCACTTGTGTCATTGCATGGGGCTCCATTGGTGTTGGAGGAATTTCATTACAGATGCTTGTGAATAACTTTCAATTTGATACCCTACTCCTTTGTTGGTTTGCATATAAAGCGCTTAGATCTTTCTGCAGCCTTCGAATAAGACCCTGGCTGTGGAATTAGTTACATTCGAGCACTGCCACTAAACTGTAAATGAGGCAGTTAGACTCTATACATAGCTATCTTTGGAAGCAGTGTAGCTCCATTTTTAGACTTTTATTATCAACTCATGCAAATCAGAATTAACTCAAGCTGGGCCCCTCTGTCTGTGCTGGATTACTAAGTCTGTGTCCAGCCGTGCCCAGGCAGATCATTATAGCAGGGTGGCAAATATTTCCCCAATATACAGTTCCATAGCACCCAAATTGTTTTCTTTTCATCAGAGTGAGGGATCTAAGACACAGCAAGGGGGAACTTTCAATGCACAAAAGTGAGACAGCAGGAGGGAAAACAGAGAGAAAAAGGAGAAAATGATTTAACAAGAAAAACACTTGCCTTTTTCAATGCCGGCAGAATACTCATAACCACATTTTTTTTGGTGCTGAATTTAAGTAACTGTTGATATAGGAACAATTTCTCAATTTTTCCTCATATAGAACTGTAAGGGCAACTGTCTTTTTTTAGCTCATCCAGCTGAAGGACTGATGAGCTCATGCCATAATGAAGTATCCGTCATCTGTCTATCTACAATTCACAAATTCGCTACTCCTCCTACAGTATTGGTCAGAATTTACTCAAATTTGCACTCGATGATCACCTAATGAGTCTTCACCCAAATGGTGCTCAAGGTCATATTTGTAGTTTTATAGGCGCTTTTACATTTTCACAAGGATTGCTACTCCTAAATGTCTTCATTAGGTTTATGTATGGGAGAATGATGTCTTAGGTTAGGTTAGGGCTGTTGTCCTGGACTTGACTGTAAGCCTTCTAGACTTCTCAGTCGATTTTATTTCTCATTAGTTTGTGCAGTACAACCAACCAATCATAAGAAATCTTACCACTTTCTTTCTGTACTTTACACATTATAGTAACCTGTGAATTGTGATGCCAGATGAGCTACTACGTCATTGATGTTCTGGTTTTGTACTATGTGCTTCCCTTCTAGAGTTAACATTTTTAAACTTAGTGATTTTTTGGTTCCTTTAATTATCGTTTTTGGTAATTTTATCATTTTAGTTCAGTGTTTAAGCAGTATAATTTTTATGGTAGACAATCCTAAACTGACTGGCCAATAACTCACATCAGTGCCCAACCTGACTAATGTTCTTCTTGTGGCATAAAGGAATGCAGATTCTGAACTCTTGTGGAAAGGCATCTCGAAAGGCATCTCAAAAGACCAGAGGTTATTGAAGGAGCAAATAAAGTGTTTAGATGTCTTTACCCCATGTACTGCATTCTTTTTTTAAAAGACGTTTCATGCTTGTCCTCTTGCAGGTGAAATACGTATAGCCTTCGTCCTGTACAAACACATTGGTGTCTATCTTTCAACTGAGAACGCCAGCATGAAACTGGGCAGTGAAGCCATGGCTACCAACTACTCTGTCATTGTCAACTCACCAGTCATCACAGCTGCCATTAACAAGGACTCCAACAAAGTCTATCTCTCTGACCCGGTCATTTTTACGATCAGACATCTACAGGTAATTCTCTTTGTCTGCGTGTTTGTGTTTCTGAGAGATGTGTTTTACTTTGATGTCAGTGCCTCTGTACTTAATGTACGGCTTTTCTCTTTCCGTTTGTTTACACACAAAAAGACACTTTCTTGATACAACCTTTCATCATAATTTTCTCTATCCCTGAAGCGCAACAAAACATACAAATCCCATCTCAAACCAAGAAAATGAAGCGAATATGAAGAACTTTTATTCCAGGAAAGGTGTGGAAAATTAAATTCTGGAAAACAACGTTGCTCACAAGGTGATGGCAGGGATGCATGCTGTTGTTTATTAGTTTGAACAGCAGCCTGATCTCCTGAACAAATATCACTCATATTCGGCCTCACTGGAGGCTGCTTAGTCATTGTGGGAAGTCGTGACTTTTCCCTCTTGACTCCATTATCTTCTCCACACTCTGCTACCCTCAAAATATCCCTGTTTTGTCTACAAACGGCGCCTTCAGCGATTATCAAAGATGTTGAACAACCATAAGAGAATTGCAGTGGGTCTCGTGTGTGGGAGGGACCTGGAAGAAAGCAACAACAGCAGAAAAAAGACTCGGAGTGCAGAGGGATGGAGAGAGTAAAAAGGACGATAGCTTATGGATGTCAAAATTAAATGGTGGGGAAAATGTCAGGGGGGCAATGTCAGCACAGTTATTGCTCTGACTCACCTGCCTTAAGTGTAATTTGTAATTTGGACTGTAGATTCACTAATTTTACTGTTGCTGTAATGTTAGGGTACTGGTGCTTTTATACCCTTTTCTTGCTCAGATCAAGTCATTTCAATAAAGAAGTGCCCTTTTGGAAAAGCTTTTTCTGCTTGTAGTCCTGGAGTGTGCCAAGAGGGCTACCTTATCTTTTCATCATGTAAAAAGTGCCAAAAACATACAGGCATTTACATTTAAACACTATCTTGCTTACATAAGGGGCTGTACAATTAATCATACAGCAATCATGATGACAATTAATTACACTTGATTGGATGCATTATTGATGCATAATATAGACTGGTGCATCAAGATCTCCCTACTCTATTAAACCAAACAGAGGTACCGTTGAGTGAGCTCTTTGTTTAACTGGTCTCTATTTGCTTATTATTTTCTGTGCAGTGATAAAACCATAAAGACTGTGTTTATGATTTTCATCCCAGTTTAAAGGGGAGCAATTATGCTATTTACAACTATGTTTTTATTCTTAGATTGTTTTCCCTTTTTGACTTATTTTTTATTGGGCCTGAGTATAGCTCCTAAATTCATCCACTATTTAAAGCAAACCACTCCCCCCCAAATAAGATTTAAAACACAACTACGGGGCTGTTTACAGCCACAGCTGTGTGCTTCAGATGATCATATAGAGTATATCACTTCTCATTTACATCAGAGGCTAGTAAAAAATAAAAAGCAATAGTGAGAATTGATACCTCTAGTAAAGCACCCTCATTTAACTGAATGTTATCAACATGCAGCCACTATATGGTAGATATTCTTTGCATGAATTATGCATATATTAGGTTTCCATTCTAAATCAAAGATACTTATCATATAGCTCCACTATGCAAAATTGAGTTCAACTTTACCCTTGAAAATTAACGTCTCAACCGTGCAGTTTTGGATCACTGGTCTTCTGGGATGATGATGTGTCCTCTAGTTATGGTTTCGCTTCCTTGCCTTGCCACTTAATGGGACCAATTAAAGCCATTAATGGGACAGAGGGTCATCCTACCTCCTCTCCATGTAATATTTTACACAGAGTTTGGGTGTGTGAAGGGTAAACTCAATCAGCGGCAAATTTACATTCACAGAGGATAAACCCTATTAGACTAATCAGCCTACAGCCCGTGAAACTATGAAAAACTGCAGCACCGCATGGTGTTTATAGTAGGAGAGCGGATACATTTAACCTTGGAAGCTGAGAGTCACTAAGGAAAGGATATTGTGTGTGTACACTCTTTGTTTTTGTAGCTACAAAAGAAATTGGACTCAAGAGGAAAAGACTGTTGATGTATCTATTTATCAGCAGTTGTGTTCTGTTGTTCTTGTGAGTTACTCAACCTCAGTGTTGTGGATGACTTTTATGAAATGGCAAGCAAGATAGCAGGGAGGCGTTCCCGTCATTAGGACTGTAGCCTGGCACAGACAGCAGTGGTACCCATTAAACAGTGGGGCAGTCCATTGTCACACAGTGAAAGTTAAAGAGAAAGGTCAAAAAACACAGTGGATGACAGGCAAGGGGGCGCTTGATGCTTTATGGCAGTAAAAGCGCCTGCTATTCATTTTACAATAGATATGGACTATAGTGGGGGAAAATTAGCCTTTTTTGAGGATGTTTACTCGGAAAACAAAACAGAAATGGACCAATCTAATGTGTGACTAACTTTAAACCGCATTGCTCCTTGTAGGGCAGGAACATTTTGATTCTGCTTATTTATTCATGCTTTTTTTCCCCTGACAGCAATCTGAGGAGAACTTCAACCCCAACTGTTCATTCTGGAGTTACTCCAGGCGAACCATGACTGGCTACTGGTCCACACAGGACTGCCGCTTGCTTGGCACCAACAGGACACACACCACATGCTCCTGTACACATCTAACCAACTTTGCTGTCCTCATGGCTCATGTGGATGTAAAGGTGAGCCACCTTTTTTCACTTTTTCTCAGTCGAAACATTTATCCTCAGAAAGATGTAATTTAGTATATCGATCCAGCCCAGTTTGCACAACCAGTTCATTGGTGGTTTGCTGATAATAAACTGACGGTCCAGACAATATGAAGTTGATAGCTACATTTGGGTTTGTTAATATATCTTTTCTATTTGTTTTGCTTTTCTTTAGTTGGTAATCAATGACCATCTGTTTTTCTGACCTTCACAGGACTATGCGGACTAGCAAGTGCCACTGTTCATATGATATTAAATAATGACAGTGTGTCAGTGTATATTGACTGCAGTCATCTTAAATTCTCAATTTGTGCAAAGTAACCCCCCAATATGTGATGGTCCCACTGTAAGCTGTGTTTTCTGTTTCGGAGCATCAGCTTTAAAAACACATTTCATACTTTGCTTTTATAAGTAATGATTTGTATTGGCCTTCAAACCTTTTTGAAACTCTGTGAATGGGTATTGGTCGATCAGTGCTAAAGACGTATGTTTTTACCTGTCCTTGTGCAGCCTCTCTATAAACCATATGGGAGCTGCTCACCACCTTAGAATTTCATATTGGATCTTAATCCAGGAGGCACTTAGATTAGCGTGTAGACTGGAGGCAGGGTGAAACTACTATTCTGGCTCTGGACAAATTTAAAACTGAGCCTGGACTTCTTACAGAGATGTGCTAATGGAAGGTATATAAAAATGTTCAAGTTATAAAAATAACTTTATGGCTTTGAGATATCAGTGTAGTGAATACTGCTAGTGGTTTGTTAAGAAAATTGTGTATATATAATAAAGAAAAGGTGAGCATGTGGCAAAGAACATGCTTTAGTTTGAGAAAAAAAAATGTTGGGGAGTATCCGGCCATGGGAGAAGCTATTTTTTATTCTGATGCTGACAGACAGCTTAATTATTTCTGTCACAGGAAGTTTGGGAGCTGACTGCTGACGAAGCAGAGTTTTTGGTATCTTTTATGGCATCTGCCTCTCCAGAGGATCTCTGCTAAATCAGTGGGAGAAAAGAAATACACTCTGTGTGCATCACACCAGCTGGTGTCTGTCCATATAACCACTAGACCTTCTTTCACCTCCCTTTCTTCCCCAGTCTGATTCTGTCTGTCTGTTTTCCCACAGCGACACACACCTAATTGCAAAGAAACATCAATGCACACAACCAAATAAAAATTTAGTATAGGAAAGAAAGGGTAGATGTAGGGGAATCTGGTGTAATCTGAATTATTTAGCATAACAATTTAACAAATATCCAGCATGTTCTAATCTATAGTCTGGTGTGTGTGTGTGTGTGTGTGTGTGTGTGTGTGTGTGTGTGTGTGTGTGTCCACTGGTGTTCCTATCTAACAGTGGACCATGGTGTTGTCATTCAACAACAGTGGACTGAGAGGCAAACAGATGATATTTTTCTGGTCTTCTACAGTTCATACTTTAGGTTATGCTAAAAGCATGTCTAAAACCCTCTAGTAAAGTTATTTAAGAAGAGGGGGCCAACAGGTGTGTGAGTATTAAAGGTTAGACTCAACAATGCCCCCCACAGGCTGGAGCAGGGATTTATTTTTTAACTGACATACTTGACAAAACTAAGAGGACATGCAGAGGGTTTATGTGACAGAAGAGGATGCAAGAAATAGGATGAGATGGAGGCAGAAGATCTGCCGCAACCTGCTGTAGTCAGTCATCTTTTGAAAAAAGTCCATAAAGTATATATTTTAATAGTTAGTGCACCCCTGGCATAGAAGCCCACTAAAGCAAAAACAACTTCTTGTAGGTGTTTTCAATAATTGTTCACCAGTCTCTAACAACAGCTTGCTAAACATTTTGACCACTCTTCTGAGCAAAACTCATTCCATTGCAAGATGCCTGAGGGTTTTCTTACATATACAGCCTGTTTCAACTTTCACCATAAAATCTAAATGCGATTCAAATGAGAGCTTTTTTCTTGACTAGGCCATTTACTAACTCTACATTTCATTTTTAGTCATTCCTTAGTGGATTTGTTAGTGTGCTTAGGATTGTTATCCGCTTCAAGGCTCAACTTCAACTTTTGGTCAGATGACCTCACATTATCCTCAAGGACTCTTTGATATAATTCAGAATTCAGAGTGTTCTTCACCCAGGGAAGATGTCTCTAGACATACCTGCCCATCAAGAGGTCAAAGGCTATTCACAAAAATAAGGCTACTAAAGTAACTATAAAAGAAATTGAACTGTGAATGAAATCTACTCACCAGCACAGGTTTTTATTCATTATAATGTTAATAAATGGTTTGAACTTAGCATTTAAACTTAAAATTTATTTATAAAACACATTTCTAATATACTGAAGCATACAAAGATGCTGAAACAAACAGTAAGAAGTCATGAATATTCACAATATTCACTTTTTTTTAATTGCTACCCAATGAGAAGAAGGGGTGTTGTGCTATGTGTCACATAGAGAGTTAGAGCAAAGGCAGAGAAAGACTAAAGATTATTATTTGATGGTGATAACATCTGTGTTTTGGAATAACATTTATTTTTTTCTCTTTGCTTAAAACCTGTACTCAAAAGAAAGGTAAAAACTTGGTTTCTGCTTTTCTTTGTCCAGCCCATTCCATCATTTAAGGGGCTATTTGCAACCTTTTTCCACCAGCATAGTGCTAGAGTACAATCTAGTAGCAATTTTACGCACTTCCAAAAAAGTTGTTTTGGCTGGGCCCAAAGCTAGAACTGCTTAGTAGATATGGTGGAGGCTAGTGCAACCAATTCACGAAAGATTGGCAGGTGCAGTGTGCACATTCTGTCCGTAATGATTTTCTTCCCGATGTTATGACCCCAGCTTCTGCTGAGTGCTGCTACATTACATTTGATTCTCAGATTTTTTAAAGAATGGACTGGTTCTCAAAAGGCACCAAGGCCAGCCTCTGTGCTTGCACCACCTTGATGGAGAATAGGTATAAGTGATAAGTGATAAAGTTCTGGCTGTTAAATTGATTATCATGTCATAGTAGGGCCGCTATTAGGCTGGAGAAGGTTATTTTTTTAGCCTGGTACATGCTTGTTTTTGACACTGTGTTTTTTTTTGCCTGGGAGTAGGGTGCACATTGCATATTGGAGAATATTTAATTATTCTATACAATTATACAATTCCCCCCTGGGATGAATAAGGTATTCTGCTTCTGATTTAGATTCTGAGTGTCATGTATTATGTAGTACAATTATGTCCCGCCTTTTAGCGCTCCGGTGTTAAAAAAAGAAATTCTTTGTTTGGTGGTCCTCTTCAAAGGGTACTTTTTTTGTCAGAAAAGCTGAGAAAGTGGCTCAATCAGAAAGTTTTTTTTTCTTCTCCCACTACAAACATAACCCAAATGGGGTCTTGGTTGGTGTAGTTTACTGCTAGCTAGAGAGAGCCACTGTTTGTCACTCAGCAGCATGACTTTTGGACCCACTAAGCTCCCTGCAGGGTAAGTCTGGAATAGTGAGGGAGCAACGAAGAATGGGAGCCTTCACGCACTGAAAGCAAAGCAGCAGAGGAAAAAAAAAGAAAAGTTAAAAAAAGGAGGCAATAAAAGGAGGTCTTTCAGTCAAGCCAATCGCTAACATTTTGGAAAGCCTGGCTTGCTTGTGGCACTGCGTTCAGCGGAGGAAAGTGGACAGTAGTTACACCCCAGCTCTGAGTGATAGTGTTTTTTCACCTTGCCCTATTCGTTATCTTTTCCACTTGGATGTTATAAAAGACAGCTTGTTCGAAGGTGGCTCTGAATGGAAGCTACGGAGGCTTTTTATTTGACAAACTGTCACCGTGCTGGATCTGAGAACACACTGAATGGAGGAAAAGTAGGAGTATGTGTGCAAGAAAGAGGCAGAGAAAGAAATTTCATAAACTGAAGAGACTATCTGTTTTTGTATCCATGGCAACAGAACATACCACTGCTCATCTCTGCATTGTTATTACTCATTACCCTTAGAGCCACAGATTATGTTTTCGCCTTGTTTATTTCTCAGTAGCATCTCCAAAACAAAGAAAAAAAGAGATAGGCAAGTTGTAATTACAATTTTCCTTTCGAGGACAGACTCACTGCAGTATCACCATCATCATTAATCTTGTTTTTTTTTCTTTTTTTTTCTGGCCAATAGATAGCATGCACACTAGCTGGAAATAATGAGCCTTATATTCAAAGATCCTCACTTTGGGCATAATAAACTGTCATCTGTATCAGCATTATATTTTTTTACCACCAAGTTATGATTGCATTCAAAATCCCACATACTGCACACATCAAATTAGAGGAGGCAAAATGTTCCTGCTTGCCCATGTGACATTATGAATGCTGTCAGTTTGTCCTTGACAGCGATTTGAAGTTGCTGCATGCTTTTGAATGCTTGAATTGAACAGTTGTGCCAAGCAGAATTTTAAATGTGTTTTTTACATCAAAGCTCATGTCTGTTTAAAAAATTAATTTACTGGCTAAAGTTTATTTGCAGGCAAAATCGCTCCCCAAGCAACGTGTTGTTTCAAAATAACAATCATTGCATAATAATTGTATATAATCACACCTGACATGTATTACAGTGTTCAGCATAGTTACCTGCCATAATTGTTAAGACTTTGAGGTCTTACTAACTGTACTGGCACTCCTTTTAGACCAAACATACGACAAAACCAAAGTATCTACACTCTAATACTTTTTAGCAGTAGGCACTTTTTAATCAAGCTAAACCTGACAATGATGAGTGTGAGCAAGGTATAAACTTTGCCTACACATTTATATTCATAACTAGAATGCACTATATGGTATACAGCTATAAAGTATGTGTAATTAGTAGACACTCTCAGCAGCTGAAAAACTCCAGACTGTGCCTCATTGGGATTAATTATGTTTGAAGTCAAGTAGGTCCTTAAAAAAATTCAGATATTGTAGATGCTGGCGCATTGTAGAAAATGTGCTAGCCAGTACCCAAAGATGGGTAGAGTCTCAGTTGGCTCTAACATTCTCAAAAAGTCCATATTTGTTATCCTTAAGGGAAGTCCACACAGGAACCAATTTGTTCAGTGCACATGGTTTTTGTAGCCGATGGTTGGTGGCGGTTGATCCCACCCTTCATATGTCAGTGGGCGGTATCCTTTGCTCTCATTGTCAGTTGCTTCATTCGCTTGCCCCAAAACTGAGAAAAGTTTAACTCAAGACCTGCGAAATTTGCATCGCTAGTCTTATTTTTGCCCACAGTGGCTTGAAGCTGTTGAATGTCATTGACAATATGTAGGCTCTGGTCGCCATGTCGCTGCTGATCACTTTCTGTGAGGACACCCCTTTATACTCTGCTAAAGTAGCTTTCATAGTTCACAGTTAAAAAAGACATCTCTTCAAATGAAAAGAAAATCCTACACTAGTGCAGCTCCTCAGGTTCAGTGTAAATTAATCAGTTTAAGCTTCTTTCCCCTTGCCTTTAAACCAAATTTCTTCTGATTAGGTGTTTAAATGTGCTGTTTGAACAGGTCCCTCACAAACCTCCTGTTTGTGAGGGACCTGTTCAAACAGCACCTACTTGCTGATCCAACTGAGGCAAAATGCTCAGAAACCGAGCAGCCTGAAGGCTGAGTTGTAGGTTCATAGGGATTACTTGTACTCATGCAGACCTCATTATTTGAAACTTGGGCCATGTTTAATATGAGCATCCAGCTTAATAACAGAATTAAAATTAAAATAGGAGAAAGCATATTAGGTTTCCTTTAAATAAAATTACAATAGGAAGTTTCGTACTGACGAAAACTTAATGAGTTTTCCTTTTTTAAGGAAGTAATATATGCTCTGTATCTGTCAGAAAGTGAGGGAAAGCAGGTAGTTGCCACTAAAATGATCAAAAGGACATCAAGTGCTGGTGCATGTGTTGCCATTAAAGCCCTTTGTTTGCTAATTTTGGGCTAACTAGCCAGAGAGCTGATTCCTTTGACTGATCCTGCAATCTGAGCAGAGAAGTGCCGTTGGCCACATAAACAAATTAAAACTGTTCTCACAGACGGCAGCTGCGTGTGAGAGATTATGCATGTCTTGTATCTTTTCAGAATGATTGCAAACACGCTTTTGGAGGGATTGACATGAGTGAGTGTACTTTGATGTGACTTTGCAAGGATGTCTCTAACCTCGAGATGTCCTTATTGAGCCTCAAGACATTTAGTGCAATTAAAGATGCCTAAAATGTATTGAAAATAAACTCATTCCACCCACTTTATAGTGAAAGACATACTTTACTTCTTCCAGTAGCAGTGTTGAACTTGGACACCACATGGGCATTTCAAATTAAATCATTAGACCTCTATAACATTTGATAGTGGTGGTGATGCCAACACTTTTTTTGCTTTCATATTTGCTTTTTTGTTGTATGAACCATTTGGGGTCACTTGGTCTTGCTTTAGAAGAATCAGGAGTGTGTATCTCAAAACAGACACATGATGGATGGCCTCTATTTCACCAGTATCTGCCTTATACGTATCTTTGAAATTTCCTAATGGCTCCTTTCCATTCATCTTCTAAGTTGACATTCTTAACCTATGAATTTAGATCTGCTTGCTCGTAGAAATGGAAAAAAAAATCTTTTAAATATGGGCTAAAGCACAAACCCCAGCTCAAGAAATATATACCTGCTCTGGTTCTACCTGTACGTCATTTACATAGTAAATATATATGCTAAGATAAGCCTATGGGAGGCACTGAGGTACTAGTAAGTGGTACTATTCCCTACGGACCAGTAAGGATAAATCAATGACATATCCCACCGGACGATGGAGAGGGTGGTATTTGGGTAACATTCATCACTGTCATTATAGAGCGTCTCCACGCTTGTACCATCAGACAGTAACTATGATGAGACAACCAAGCTTCGTTTTGTATTTTACGATGTAACGAAACAGTATGTTACAGTACTGTACACACAAGAACAGTGGTTCAAAATAAATCTATTTATATATTTAAGGCACAGATGGAGAAGAGAGAAACCATGTTAACTGCCATAGCAACAGAAAGTCATGCCTGGATGTTATATCATAGTTATCATAGCCTAGAACACAGTGTGACATTCGGTGCATGTGCTGAATGTCAACTCCTGCCACACAAACTGGAATCTCTCTCCCAGCCCTTTTAAATGTGACGAATTTGCCAGGACCCCTGATTCATGTGCCCTCTCCACGACTGTTTCTCATCCTTGTGCAGATCATAAATCCTTGGTCATACCGTAGGTGAACTTGTCACATGACTCCCTGCAGTGGGGCCACTACCCCATAGCGCAACTGTCTGCCCTGCCTGCCTGTATTTCATGAGTCAAAGCCCAGCTCTGGAGGCATATGGGGAGATTTATGCATTTTAATTGGATTTCCTTCATGGCCCCATGCTGAGAGTGGTTATTTCAGGTTTAAAGTATTGACACTCTTTTCTCTTCTCCACTTCTTACCTCTTCCACAGAAGCAAGCCCAGGAATTTTTGGCATCTGACAGAGGATTTTATGGCAGTTGAGTGCATATGATATGTCAGCTTAAGATGTCTTGGGCATAATGACCAGTGCACAATGCAAAAGACGCATTGTTTGTTCTTTCTTGTTAGATTGCTTGAGTTCCCAGAAACCTTATTTTGTGTTGTGTGCTAGCAGATCAGGGGAAAAGCCAATCTCCTCAGGCATCTGTCTGGAATGAAAAATATGAGTGTTTAAGAAATAAAAGAAAAATGTATTAGAGAAAGATTGGAGGACAAATCGAATGTGCACAAATGTGCCTCGCCCTTCTAAGTAACATGGATGCTGTATGACTGGGCCACCCTTGCGACACTGTGAGTGAATTTTAGAGTGAATTACGGTCTGCCCACTTTAGAGGCCCTTACATGGATTCCCATCATGGAGACTTGTTGTTATAAGGCTAGGTGCAGAGGCACTGTAGATCACATCATTTGCCACCCTGCCTGGGCAGAGCCCCGCAAAAGGAACTTTTCAGCAGAGACATTGTGGCTGGCGACATCTCAGCCATCATCCACCTCCCAGAACAAAGAAATCATCCCACAGTAAATCCATCACCCAGGTGTAGATACATTCCCTGCCCTTCTTTCTGTGTTTCTATAGCATTGTCTTTTGTTCTCTCTTCTTCTGTTACTGTCTCTTTCTCTTTGACCTGGCACCTCTCCAACTGAAGGTGAGATTGTGATGGATAGAGGCTGCAGTCACTGCACAGCTCACTAGCCCAAGAGACCTTAGGGTCCTCTCACAATGCAGCATGGTTACTACCACCCACTACATCAACAACTCTGTCGTGCAGCGGACTGAAAAGAGGCTAATGTGTCACATGCACCATATACCATAGAGCATACAAGCACAAACACTGGCATCTGTTGACACCACCTTCTAAAATATAAGGAAATCAGCCTTACTTTCATGCACCCAGCCACACACATACACACATGTCTTTTCTATACAACATCTTGCCAGCCCCCCATCCACCCCTCCAACGTATACACAACGGCTCATCAGGCAGGAAAATCAAAAGAGCGCTCTCCCCAGACTCAAGGAGCACTGCGGCTGTTATTGTACCAGAGCCTGTTAATGATCAGCATCTGTTCCTCTCTCTGCTAGCGTTAGCTGAGCTGCCACTAAACAAGGCTTTTGTGCGATACTGCATCACCTAAGTTTCCTCAGTCTAACCTGACACGGAACTGGGGGAAGTTGATGTTGATGGGTCGTCGCCCCCATCGCGGCTCAAAATTCTGCTGACTGTTGTCAAAATTTGATTTAGAGAGGTGCTTGTCTGAGCGACACATTAGGCATATGCTTCTTGTTATCTCTCAGTGTATGCAAATATTTACTAGCTACACTGTCGCTCAAAGTCTTACATTAGTTGCTAGAGACCAAACTGTATGTACAGCCTTTGGTAATAGACAGTCTGGCAGATATACACAATGTCAGTGCTTACACGATAAAGAAGACTTTAACTTAGTTGTTACCTGTGGTCTTGCTAACAGCCCATTAATGCAAATTTACTGTCTTCTTTTAAGTGTGAGTAGCATTTAAAACAATGTTCGTTTGATCTTCATTAGCGTTCAGGCATAATCATCATGTCAAGACTCAAAATTTCTATCCAGGCATTTTTGACCCCCGTCAGCGCTGACAGCCGAATGTAAGGAGGTTGGCAGATTTCTTTTAAATTAATAACCCACTTTGCAAACTTGCACTTTTTTCCTCTCCACTATTTATTTTTAAGTCAGTGCCCAGCAGTCTGAAACAGAGGACCAAACCTTTGGGAAATAAGGAAGCCACAGTAGCTGATCATAAAATTTGGATGCAGTAATTATATTTAGTTATGTCGCTCCCTGAACCCCATGTTTTACATATAGATGGTGTCTGTTTTGGAAGTCTGTTCTTCCCCAGTGGTAGCAGCGTTATCAAAATAATAGCATTGCCTCTCCTTATTCCAGATGTGAATTGCACTGGGAATCTGCACATCTGTTTCACTGACGTGTACTTGTAAGATGTTTAATCTTTTGGAGCCGTTGCTCCCAGCCTTGTTAGTATGCATTTATTAACACTGACCATTATGCTCCATAATTGAGTCTGTCTAATTTAATTTTGAATGGGACATGATTTAACTTTCACTTACATAAAGTGGATTTATTAGTTACAAACCCAGTTCCAAAAAAGGGTGGAATGCTGTGTAAAATAACAATTACAACAAATGTGTTGCTGCCATCAAGTTCAAGATGAGCTAGTATTTTTCATGTCATGTTCAATGTCTCACTTTAAACATTTGATATGTTGTCTTTGTTTTTTTCTGATTAAAATATGGGTTTATAAGATTTGCAAATCATTGCATTGTGTTTCAAGCATTTTTCTGCTGTTAGCTATTTCAGGTATTTGTCCATTACTGGAAGCTAGCTACACTATATGGGCCACCTAAACATTACGCCGACAGGAGCTTTTATGACATCCTATTCTAAATCCATAGGCATATTGTATATAGTGTTTAACTTTAGAGTTATTTATCTCACATTTTGAAATTCATAGAGACATGTTTATTTGTTTATTTTAATCATCATTTTCTGCCTTTCAAATTTATATTTATTTATGTATAACAGCATCTGTAACACAATGTAGTTTCCCCCCTGGGATTAAGAAAGTGTTTTGATTCTCATTCCGGCCCCCATTGCAGCTATAACAAGCTTCCAATCTTCTGGGAGGGATATGACCAGATTTTGGAGCGTGTTTGAGAGTTTAGCCCATTCATCCTGAAGAGCATTTAAGCGCTCAAATACTGATGTTGGACGATAGGGCCTGGCTCACAATCTCCATTCCAGTTCATCCCAAAGGTGTTGAATGGGGTTGAGGTCAGAGCTTTGTGCAAGGCACTCAAGATCTTCAGCACTAAACTCATCCAACCATGCCTTTGTAGACCTAGCTTTGTGCACTGGGGCACAGTCATGCTGAAACAGAAAAGGACCATACCAAACTTTTCCCACAAAGTTGTGAACATAGAAATGTCCAAAATGTCTTGTTAAGCTGACATTAATACCACTTATAATTGACTTTGAACGGTGAATGTGTAAGAGGGAAGACATTTCACCAACTGAATGGTCGTAGTGGTTAGATCCTATTACAGCACTACGCTTGAATTCACTGAGCTCTATAGAACAATCTGTTCTTTCACAAATGGTTTTAAAGGCAGACTACATGGCTAGATGCTTAAGTTTATATACCTATGGTAATGGGACTGAATGATGCATCCAAAATCGATAATTAACAACTGTGGCCCAAAGCGTTTGTCCATATAGTTTATTTTATGCCTATCCAGTGCTTATAGCTAAATCTTTCAGTGTTTCAGGTGTTACAGATGACTCCATTTGTGGATATTTTCTTTAATGAAATGTTCATCATTATTTCATCAAATCTCAATCTCTCCATCTTCCCCTGGAGATATAAAAATCCCTGACTGGGATTTATTCATTTAGATGAATTATTTCTTTATTTTCCTGATTAGGCAAGAATGGCACAAAGCCTTCAAAATTCCATACAGACTTCAGACTCACATTGTTACCTTAGCACATATTCGTGATTAAGCACCACTATGACATTCCTGCATTTTCTTTGTACCTGTGTCAGTTTCTGATGTTGTTTTAGTTATATTTGGTTTTATGTGGTCAAGACCAAAGAAGTCAGCCATTTTGCAGGTTCAGCAGTTTTAGGCAGCGTTGCCTTTTCCTGCTCCTAAGTATCCCTTTATGGACTGATGTAAATTCTCTTTCATGGCTACAGCAGAATAACAGTTGATGCTTATCTCTCCTGTAAAGCCTCACATTTACTGTTAGCAAAAGGCTTTTTAGTGCTCAAAACTGGCTGTGGTGGCAAATTACTTTCTGAAAAGAGAAAATTATCTAAAGGCAACAGTGAAAGTCATTGACCATGTAGTGGTTTGATTGAATTCCTG
Source organism: Etroplus canarensis (assembly GCA_015106775.1). Lineage (NCBI taxonomy): Eukaryota > Metazoa > Chordata > Actinopteri > Cichliformes > Cichlidae > Etroplus > Etroplus canarensis. Next base: position 119,447 of record VUQH01012464.1, read on the forward strand.
TTGTGCTGGTGAAAGACACCTGTGGCCCTTTGGACTGCTCACTTTGTTTCACTTTGTTGCCTGACCAAAATGAAACAACAGGGGGGCATTTTAAATTGATTCACACTGACTAATTCATGATTCATTTCTGCCACCTGTGGCTTGTGGGTAGTGGTTTATTGGCTGGTTGAGTGAATGCACTTTACCCTCCAAAACAATAATGGAAATAAAAGCTTTAGGATTGTTGCTGGGGTAAAACTGTTTTAATTTCATGGTTATTTTGTTATTTTTACTATTCATAATTTTCTTTTTTATTTGTCTTGCCTTTACCAGTAAAATCTATATCGCTAGAAAAAATAACCCTCTAGTCAAACTCTAAAATGCAGCGTAGGTTACAATAAAATCTTTTCAAATATCCTTTTTTTCTGACATGACGTGAACCAACAATAAACCAGCCTTAGTTGACTGCTTTCTCTCGTTACTTTTGTTGCAGAACACCGACCCTGTTCACGAAATGCTTCTAGATGTCATTACCTGGGTTGGCATCCTTCTGTCTCTGGTCTGCCTGCTCATCAGCCTCTTCACCTTCTGCTTCTTCCGTGGCCTCCAAAGTGATCGCAACACCATCCATAAAAACCTGTGCATCAGTCTGTTCATTGCTGAGTCCCTCTTCCTGGTGGGGATCAATCGGGGCGATCAGCCGGTAAGACTATTACAGAGTTGTTTTATGCACATGTGACATATACACAGTTAAAATACAGGTTAACCTTAGGTGTATATAAATGATCGATGAAATATATTCTAAAAAATGCTAATAAAAAAAAATTGTATTTTGTGTAACAAATGATATAAAATTTGCACTAGTAAGGTGATAGTGGGAAGATTTTGTTTAATTTTTACATAGTCATGTCAACTTCATGTTAAACTAAGCTAACTCCAAGTTCCTTGTGCAATGCAGTATTCCAGCTGTATTATTAATGTTTAATAAAACAAAGTTTAACTAATGGCCAAGCATGGTTATTGCCAACTTCTCGTTAAAGTAATGCTGAGGCATTTCTTGATATGATCTCTGGGCTTGTGTGTTTCTGCAAACATAGAATCATATGATAGTTTGATGCTTTGTATATCATTGAAGCACTAAACAAAGATGAGGCCTGCTTGAAATTGATTCATCATTTTTCACCCCCAAACCAATCAGGACAGATGCCTGCTCCTCTTTGAGCCTTGTTCTGTCTTCCTGTTGAAAGGGAGTTCTTTCTCCCCACTGTTGCCAAGTGTTTGTTCATAGAGGATTGCCAAACCGCTAGGCTTCTTTTTTCATATGGTGGGGGTCACTTTGAAATGACTGTTGGTGTGTTTGCCACAATTTCATACTACCTTTAAAGTGCAATATAAAAATATTAACATTAAAATAAATTCATCTGATGCCTCAAATGCTGAAACCAATTTAATCGTATGATATGTTTTAAATATGTTTTAAATATGGCAAAAGGTATAATTTTTAAAGAGGAAAAACTGACTGATGTGAATGTGTGCCATCTCTGATTCTACGTGGGCGCTCGAGTAGCAATGTTTCAAGCAACTAAAAGCCAGTCTTTTTACTGGAAAGTCAAAGAGGTGCATTTCAAGTGCCTAGATGAATCGCCACTGAAGTATGTCCACTATCTACTTGCTAGTTTTAAGAGCCTAAAATGTTTTGAGAAAATATAACCTTTGGTGTCCTGCTGTGCTGTGAGTGGTGCTTCCCAGTGAGTGTCAGTGGCCTCAGACTCTTTAGATTCTGCCAGGTTCAGTGAGACGAAATAGTGAAATAAAAGAATTGGATGCTTCTTATTCAACAAACACTCCCTCCTATGGTCGCACTGAAGCAAACACATATTTGAAAGTGCACTCACATACTCGCACGGCAACACCTGCAAACTCACTATCTCGATCCCTGTTATATTGTACACATTCACCAGCTTGAATTCATCCATTCACCCCACAACCACCCCCTGTTGCAGTTTTTCAATTTGCAAACACTTCAGACTAATCTGGATTAGCTGTTCAATGCACTAAACCTCCTTCTAGTATAATAACTGTAGTTGGGATGGCATTACTTTCCACAAGAGCTCAGCTGGGGTAGCAGGTGGAGGCGTGCTGTCACTGTACAGTCATCGTCAAGTGTGTGTGCTCAACACTCGTACAGGAGACAAATGCAGACTCATTACATTTGTGCAGGGCACAGGGCTTTTTTTCCCCTCCTACAGCTCCTACAATCATGCCATTTTTGCTTGCTAATGAGGCAGAGTACACAGTTAGCTTTGCACTCCTGGGGCAGACACCAGAACACACTTTATAGCAAATAGTCTTATAATAATTTGAGTTATTTATTGTCATTGTTTACATCATAATAGCCTATTCCTCCTGTACTAGTTCATGTCTGGGTTACAAGTGCAGAAGAAGTATGATGATGTACAGATAAAGAAAAGATATATCTTTACATTCTAGCCTTAAGCGATCAAGGCACACCAGTATTTTGCTCTTTAAATACTATTATAACTATCAGAACTAAAAATCACTGCCCATAGTTTAGCTGCAGAGCTAACTCCCTGTGAAGTTAAAGATAATGCTTTAGCCCTACACCTTTTTTCCTTCCATAACGTTTTATGGGTGTGATTCACAGCCCAGCTCTAAGATTGCTCTCCTGGACTGCAATTAATGTCCACTCAACCTTTTAGTAATTTAATTGAATCCATTTCAGTGACAAAATATGCTAGTTATGTTCAACTGTGCCAATAATTAGATCAATCCATGTAAGCACTGTATCTTATTATTGTTAAGAAGTGTGTGGGCGTGTGCGTACATGTGAATGACAGTCTGCCTCTAGTCTGGTTTGGGCTTCTTTTTTTCAGCTCAGAAAATGTGTAGCCACATTATGTGCCTGTACCTGACTGGGCTGTTGTTTCAAATGGCTCTTGGACTGCTGACTTCACTTCTTCATATCTCTCTTTCATCCATGCCAGCTGCAGCAAACAAGGCCACATGGGCTCAGAGGCTGCAGTATTCCTCTGCCAGTCACACAGGCAAACATCCAGTCACTTCAGCCAAACAAAGCTTAGCAATGTTAATTGTTAGAAAGGCACAAGCACTGAGAGGTCAAAAATGCTGCAGACACACTTTGCATGACATGACATTTAATCCTTCGGGAAATAGGGAAAATGGTCAAGAGTGATTGAAATTTGTCTTCATCAGCAAAGCTCAAATCTCCTTTTTTCCATTCCCCATTTATCTCTCTTTCTCTCTGTCACCACAAAACCTTCCCAGATCGCTTGTGCTGTTTTCGCTGCCCTGCTCCACTTCTTCTTCCTGGCAGCGTTCACATGGATGTTTCTAGAGGGCGTGCAGCTCTACATAATGCTGGTGGAGGTGTTTGAGAGCGAACACTCGCGGCGGCGCTACTTCTACCTGGTGGGCTACGGAGTTCCTGCACTGATTGTGGCTGTTTCAGCTGCGGTGGACTACCGCAGCTATGGCACGGATCGAGTGTGAGTACATGTAGAGTAAGCATACGAGCACATCAAGCTACACAATCTGTCTGAATTCTTCAAAGGAAGCGGATTTCCTTTCTGCGTGAAATTCTCAGAAGATCACTTTTTGACACTTTATTGGGACCATCATAGAAAATATTTGATTCAAATATTTTTGAATAGGTAGGACTCCTTTCTTCAGATGAATGTAATATAAAAAGGAAATATATCATACATGGAGATCAATTAATTTTGTTATTTTGTTCAGTTTTATGGTTTTAAATTACTACAGTTTTACCAGAAAGAGTGGTTTCTAAGCTATAAGCAGGTGTGGGTGTTTTCCAAGCAGCAACTTATGGGGCTGAAAAATGAAACCAAAATCTGCAGTTTCTCAAGTCACTTGAGGCTAGCTCCAAAAATAAGTCATTCCCTGTAGACCCACATGTTAAAATGCCAAACTCAACATCTGAAATAGCTATGTTTGCATAGCGCAAAGATTGTTTTGATCTCTATAGCTAATTTCCTCTTTCACATTACAGGTGTACATCATGTACTGGATGTAAATGTTTTATCATTCAAATATTTAAATCATATTAAGGTTTGAAGGGTGGCTGCCGACACAGACATCTGTATGCTAGGCTAATCTTCATCTAGTTTGAGTCGGTGAAGTAGAACTACCCAGCAAACATGGTTGAAACCACAATGTTGCCTACCAGGTCAAAACTGGTCATAGTACGACATCAAAAACTGGGTTCTTACCAAGTAAAAAATGTCAATCAGATTATTCCAATAAAGGAATTAAATGCATCTTTCTCTGTGCTTCTAAAACAGTGACAACTAATCTCGTTAGTGTGTGGTTGTGAACACATGTCCACATGTCTTACATACACAGATTACTCATACAGCAGCCTGTCTTTTTTAAAAGATAAACACTTTTAAACAATTCATGGTTATGCACACCTAAACTCTGTCTCATTTGTTGCATGGTGAACTTAATGTGACAGACTGTTAGAATCATCACCTCTTTGTTACTGGTGCCAATGTTATAAGCCTGAGGATGCTTATGTGATAATGTGAGCGATGAAATAGTAAGGTGCGAGAAGCATTATGGAGGTGGAGGTCTTGAGATCGGGACACCTCTGCGGTGTGTGCTTTTTTTTAAACTATAATCAATAAATAGAAGTAATTCTTGAACGCAAATGTTTTCTTGCTGGAAAGTCTTATCAACAACATCGAGGCAGTTTTTTAAAAACGACATCCATCCCACATGTAGGGAATGTTTCAGCATCGGTTTAACTTTCATTTCAGAACTATTTTTCATCCATGACGTTGAAAAAACCTCCAGATGACCTGTATTCGACATCAAAATGTTTGCTTGGTATTGTCCATTTTGGTGGTGTTTGGACACTTTTGAAGCGTTTTATAATGCCGGTATGTGAAGAAAAAATACTATGGCTTGCTGGGTTGGCTGCAGCTTGCTAACCAAACTTGATATCCTTAGCTACGTAGTATTCCAGCCTTTCATCCAAATGTGGTTGCTCGCTTCTTGCTCCAGAAAACAAGACAAAACTGGCCATAATGCTTTAGACCTCTGGTGTTTCAAGAAGACTATCAAAAGACAAGTTTCCATACCAGGGATGAAAACTTTGGGATCTTTTCAATCCCTTTGCTATCTTTGCAACATCGCTGAATACTTTTACCAGGTTCAGGTGGAATGTTTGGTCAGATACTTTACAAAAATGAACCTGAAGAAAGTGCTTTATAAAGAAATTCTGTGTCTACTGACACTCATGGAAAGACAGCTCACACCTTACATGTGTTTGTTATAGTGTGAAAAGCTTGAATAATTTCACAGATGACACTCCGATAGCTATCACTCATCATCAGCTTTTAATACAGGGGAACTGTTACTTAATCTGGGTACATTTCCCCATTGCCGAATGAACAATGTTTTGATGGTGAAAAATGCTAACTCCAGGAGAGAGTTTTGCTGGATGAGTGCCAGACTGTTGTGGTTAATGTCTGAAGCATTGCAGGATGCACAAATTACATAACAGGAATAGAAGGGTTTGGGGGGATATGAACACAGAGATGGAGACTGGCAGAGAGAGGAAGAGACAAGAGATTAGCAAAATGATGAGAAGTAATAGAGATGGCCTTTTTGTGTTTCCTACAGAAGATATGATTTCCCAGCTCTTCTCTCTGAAATCCTGTAGTCTATAAAGAAGTGCCAAGCAGAGGATCGCTCTCCATTCCTCTCAGTTAATCTCAAACCGATCTGAAAATAATGAAGACCGGCATCAGCAGTTTGCTTCCCTGATGTTTATCATAAATGGCTCACACACATAGGCTTCCACACATAAGCAACTGGTAGACAGTGCATTTGTAGATTGGCGGAGCAATAGTTCTTAGTGATGGATGAGGTGATAGCTGCCACCGCCTGAGCTTTGGCATCATGTGAATAATTAAAGCCTGCCACCGGTGGAACAATTATACGCAGCCACTGAAGGATGAGGAAAGGGACAAGGCATGACACGTGGTGAATAGCAGAAGGTGGAGGATGACACGTGGTCCTGCTGCAAATTGATTTTTGGTACCATAGCAGCGTTATCATGGGTGGTGTCATTTGAGTCAAGATATCCAACAAGTCGGAGTGACCCAGGTGCAGCAGATGAATGAAGCTATGTCGAGTGACTCATAATAACTCAGCAGATAAAAAAATGCTCCAGTAGCCCGAAGGCCAGCTAGCTTGAACAGCAAGATGAAGTCTTGCTGTTCAAGTCCTGAGATCAAAAGGGAAACTCTGATCTGAGCAAGATTTCCATCCAGCTACTCTAGTCATTACTCTAAATGTGCCCTTGAGCAAGACGTTAACCCTCCTCTCGTCCAGTGTGGCTGCCTAATGGTCAGTAAATAAGCATGTGATCCTGTGTAATTTCTCCAGTTTAATGAAAGTCATATATCAAACCATCTGTAAATTCAAGAGGTGAACTCACTGCTTAGTTTTGGTAATCTACTTGCAGACACGGTAGTCAGTTAACCATTTCCATCCCAGTGGGCATGATCAGAATGGGAATAATGTTAAATATAGTGAATGGGGCCTTTTTAGAGTTTTCTTCTAAAACACAATTGATATTTTCAAAGCTTCTCAAAACTGTGTGGTTTATCCTTATGGCTTAAAAATGAATGCATTGTTTTTCTCATGAAATTTTTCTGTCCTTATTTTTTTTTAAACATATGTTATTTATGATGTGATGGTGTCAGTGAAAAACAAGCTACATAAAGCTAGCCACATAAGTTCTTTGTTGTATGTACTTAATGTCAAGCATACAACCTAGAGTCTCCACAGGACTACTTTTCCCCTGTACTTTCTACCTCATTCAGCCAATGAATAGTTGAGCTGATGCACCGGTGAGGCATCTGCTGTCCATCCACAATTCACAAAAATTACTACTCGTCCTACAGTATTGGTCAGAAATTAATCAAACTCAACACAGTGATCACCTAATGGGTCTTCACCAAAATTGTGCTCGAGGTCACAGTTGTTGTTTTATGGGCAGTATTCCATTTTCAAAAGAATAGCTACTTCTGCTAGAGCATTGGTCAGATTTTAGTGAAACTTGCACGCAGTGATCACCCAGTAGGTATTCACCAAAACTGTGCTCAAGGTTAAGGTGAAAATTGTTATTTCATAGGCACTGTTCTATTTGCAGAAGAAATGCTACTCCTAAGAGTATTGGTCTGGATTGTAGTTTTCATAAAATGAGTGTTTTCCTGTGCCCCTTTTCTATAAACACATAAACACCATCATTAGTTTTATTTATATATAATAATGTATACTGGGTATGACTGACTGTTAGCCTCCTTGACTTCTCAGTTGCTGTTAATTCTCATTAGTTCATGCAATACAGGCAACCACTGGCAAGAAAGCTTATCACTTTCTTTCTCTAATTTACCTGTTAATTGGGATGGATCCTGATTTGGATGTTCTACTACATCACTAACATTCTGGCTAATCTCAAAGAAAGTTGTTGGATGCACATCTTCATTGGATACCTTTTTAGCTAGTAGAATGAGTTTAGGATGACTCATTCTACTAATTAATTCACTAATTTTGGTGGTTGAACCACAAAAAGCTCTGTAGCACCCTTAGTGGTCAATAACTTCACAGAGCACATTCAGTTAATTTTGCCACACTTAACTCACGTTTTAAAGGTCTCTCATTAAGGTAAAATCGTCTTCAGGGCTTCAGAATGAAAAAAAAAGATAAATATTTCACATTGCTTTTCTAACCTATTTGGTCATCAACTGAGTATGTCTTTTGCGGGGATAAGAGTAAGTTGCTTTGGCAAGGAGTATGTGTCTGCTTCCTGCAGATTGGTGGCAAAAATGCTAGAGTACAGAGCATAGCCTGTTGGCATGAACATGGGTTGTTTTTGACTGGCACACCAGTACGTGTTTTTATTGCTCAGTTTCTGTAGGAGTAGTGCAAAAACTAGCGCACCAGGAGGGAAGAAAAAATTGCTCCAAAAGCCAAACACAGCCATGACACAAGTGGAGAAGGATAGGTAAGTGGAGGCAGCAAAAAAAAATGACAGCCCGCAGCTCCTGCCGCCTACCAGGTCTTTAAATCTTTCCATGATCTGAAGAAGAAGAAGGCGAAAGGAACAATAGAACCTTCAGTATAATTTATAACAGAGACATTCAGAGCGTGTGCTTTGATGAGCTGCCAAAGTTCTCTGTGTGCTGTTCAGCTTTTGTTTGTTCGCTGCTTTATCTGTCCATATGTGTTTTTCTGTGTTGCCTCCTCACATCCATTGATACTAGCGAAGGGGAGACATATCAAGTCTCAGTAATAGCAAAGGAACAGTCAATTTTTTGTCATGTCACTTGTTATACACTATTTTCTCGTGTTTCAAAGTATTGTCTGCTGTTTTGCAGAGAAGAAAAAAAATGAAATGCATACAAAGTGGCAGCTAAGCTATTTGTGTGAATTAAGTCTGTGGGTACTGGAGATATGCTCCATTTTATTTTTTTATGTAGGAAAATAGGAATAAAAATAACACCTGAAGTTGTATTTTTTTTTTTACATTAGTTTGGCTCTAAATACCAAAATAGGTTGAAATGAAAAAGAAAACAAATTATACACATTTTGTACTGGATTCACATAACTGGCAATTATTTCCATGAGCAGTTTTTTCTTTTCCCATCATATTTAAAAGCCCAGTATTGTCAGTGTCTAAAGTTCTTCCAAACACTTCAGTTCACCTTAAAATGCAATTGAATTTAAGTTAATTCTCTACCACTTCCATTTTCCCTCTCTGTCAGCCCAAATGACAACAGAGCTGCATGGACTGTAATTTTCCAGTGGCCAAAAATGGAGCCGTCTATCTGCTTCAGCAGCGGAGATTAAAAGATTAATAATTCAACCATAGGTCATGAATCATGTTTTTTTCTTTATCTTTTCTTTTGCCATTTTTAAAGAGCAATGTCACCTTCCACTGGTCCTGTTACTTGTGGTTTGTATTTAGTTTCCTTCAGCTGAGGAGAATTGACTTTCTGTATTGTTTTGATATGAAGTATGAGGTCAAGAGAGTGCTTTATCTCATTATTGACATAATTATAGCAGTCCTACTGAGTCACCACAGTTAACACATAAGACACTTTGTTGAGTGCTTAAGGACTGTGTGTGGCCATGTCTGTCAGGGTCAAGGTCAATTTAATTCCTTGGGAGTAATACAGTTAGTATTCAATTGAAAACTAATTGAATCTCCATATATTATCATCTGTAATGGTAATTTGCTGCTATAGTCTGACACACTGAAACAGAAAAAACAAAATTGTGGTCACTGTCAACCTTCTTTCACTGTTTTTTTACGCAATATGAACAAAAGCATTGGGCCATCTACATGCTGGACCAACAGGAGCTTTTAAATCAATGGGTATTTATATGGAAATCGTCCCCTCTTTTAAGTCATAACAGCTTCCACTCTTCTGGGAAAGTTTTCTACAATCATTTGGAGTGTGTCTGTAAGGATTTTTTACCATGTTAGACAAGCGAGCCTGGCTCTCACTCTCCATTCTAGTTCATCCCAAAAGTGTTCAGTGGGGTTGAGATCAGGGCACTATGTGGGCCAGTAAAGTTCTTCCACACCAAACTCACTGAGCCATGCTTTTATGGGTCTTGTTTAATGCACTGGGGCACAGTCATGCTGGAACAGAAAAGGGCCTTCCCAAAACTGTTCACACAAATGCAAAAGCATAGATTTGTTCAAAATGTCTTGGTATTAAGATTTCACTTTACTGGAACTAAGGGGCTCAGGCCAACCCTAGTAAAACAACTCCATAGCATTATCCTTCCTCCACCAAACTTTGTGGTTTACACAATGCAGTCAGGCAGGTAACTTTCTCCTGGCATTCGCTAAACCCAGACTCCTCTATCAGACAGTCAGGTAGAGAATTGTGATTCTCCACAAAACATGTCTTTATTGATTCAGAGTTCAGTGGTGGCTTTTCACCACTCCAACCAACACTTGGCATTGAGCTTGGTGATGCAAGGTTTGCATGGAAACCCATGCCATAAAGCTCCTGACGCACTGTTTTTGTGCTTATGTTAATTTCAGGTTTGGACCTCCGCAGTTATTGAGTTAGTTAAGTGTTGGCAAGTTTGGCACACTATGTGCCTCAACACTCAGTGACCTGTCTCTGTAACTTTATGTGGTCTGATAAGTTATGAATGAGTTGCTGTAATTCCTAAACACTTTCACTTTACCATAATACCACTTACAGTTGATGATGAAATAACAAGGAGTAAAAAAAAAAAAATTGGTGGTATCCTATTACAGTATCATGTGTGATTTTAGTGAGCTCATTAAAATGATCCAAACTTTCACAAATGTTTGTAAAGACAGAATGCATGGCTAGGTGCTTGATTTTATACACCTGTGGCGATAAGACTGAATGAAACATCCGAATTCAGTGATTAAGAGGTGTGACCCAATACTTTGTTCCATGTAGTCAATATCATATTTCTGTTTTCTCTTTTACTTTGCCATAACAGGTATAATATTCAATCATTACAGCTGTCATTGTCACTCCCATTTTCATCCAAATTTTAATGTCATAATTCTTTAGGCCAGTTTAGTTGATCTGTGAGTGCCCATATTCAACCATCCTCTCTCTTACTTCAAATGCCCCTCACCTCTCACTCTATCTCTTTCTTTTTCAGTTGCTGGCTTCGCCTGGACACATACTTCATTTGGAGTTTCATAGGACCAGCAACCTTGATAATTATGGTAAGCGTCGCACACTCTGCCACCCTATCCCCCAGCCCCCACTTCTGCTCATTAACCCTACTTAGCCTGCGGGTCGTTGCTTAAATGGTCCACAGAGATCCCTTTTTCTGGCTCCTATCGCCTTTTTCTCTCTGCCCTGTCGAGCATATATGCCACTGCCGGGCACGGAGCCGTCCAGAAAAACGAATGAGGGGTGTAGAGAATATATTGTAGTTTGTCACCCCGCCGCAGTCACCGGCTGAGACAATTTTGGGGGGTAGTGGGGAGTGAGAGACAGAGAAATAGAGAGAGTGAACTCTGCTCAGTATGCAGTGGTGGAGTAATCCGCACTGCGATTATGATTGATTTTGTTCCCGTTCCAACTCGTACTCCGCTACCTTTTCCCATCTCCTTCTCACAGCCACACAGTCAGCTCCGGGTGTAGATACATACAGCGCATGGTATGCAAGCACACACACTTTTTGTGCCTTACCCAACTAGGACAGCCCTCATTATCCCCAAAAATAGCTCGTTTATTGATCCAAATCTGATGTAAGACTGGTATTCATCTAAGTATTTACACAAATGCCAAGCTCTAAATACTGCTTTGTCACCAGAAGATGCGAACCTAATTTTCCAAAACACCAGTCAGCCATGATACTAAATATCCGGTTTTGGCACAAACTTACAGATATCTTTAACAACAAAGAAAAAATGACAATGTGCTTGTCCAATAGGATTATTTCCTGAGAATTGCATCTCTTACTGCCCAGCCGCGATCTGGTTGTCAAATCCAAACATGCATAATTCACTTTCACGCTCCAGTTTGGCATAATCATTCACAATGCATTTCTGTGTGCCTCATGACTCACTCTTTTCTCTCTCCGATTTATAAACAAGAATATCTATGTTGGAAAGGAGGCTAGAGCTCACTTCCAGCTGTACCCCTGGAAATTTGATGAATGTTTGGACCAGGGTGCATTTATTTTCTTTTTTATTCTCTAATTATATTAGCTGAATGTCACCTGCAAACTGCCAATGAAATCCAGATAATTGCTGTAATTTTATTCTGAACAAACCCCCACGACCAGATCTGACTCGTATTTTTTAAAATTTTGTGATAAGTGATGCACAGAGAAGAATAAAAATGGGGTCTTTTTAATGTAAGGTTTTTATAATTGCAATTACACACTGCAATTTAAAAAAATTGCAGTGTTTTTGGCAAACCTTGGAGCAGAGGTTCAACTCACTGAGATATGCCCAACTTAACTTCCTTGTTTGTTTCTCCTGAAGTGTGTAACAATTAAGGTGATCTTTTTTCAGAAATTGAGTCTAACATACAAATTTATACTTCTTATAGTGTTAAATCACTCTAGGATAAAGGATGTGTCTTGGTTCTCTTCACACCAAAAGATATTTATGTCTACAGTGTTAGTGGGTTACCTTCCATAGGAGTTACTTTGTTGTGCTGTTGTGTTTCTACAGTAGCTCAGAACAGACAAACATACTTGAATACTAACTTTCATGTTTTGCATTTCTATTAGCTTGTATTTACCATAAAATGCTATCATAATGCAGAACGGCTGTGATTACTCCTTGACTATAATTTATTACTTTTCTAGTATAAAAACACAATTTCTAATTCCTAAATCTTTTTCAATTCAGTTACATTTCTGATTCCTAATTACACAAACCTCTGGACTGGACACAGTTTTGGATGCAGCATTGGAAGGCTTTTGTTCCCTGTTGGCCACTGTAGGTTTTCTGTCACTTTTGGAAAGGGAGGGGGTGAGGACAGGTATTAAGTTATTGCAGTCTGCATTCTTACTGTTAGATGGCACTAACTGTTTTACACTACTCCTTTAAGTTTTATTCACTTGTCTGTTTTGAACAGGACATAAAAACCCCACAGGAACACAGGAGGTGTTAATAATATGTCCTAACCATTGACCATACAGCAGGAGACATGAGGTTATAAAAGCTGAAAGTTTTTTGGTTTCCCCTTTTTTTTTTTTCAAATGTAAGAAAAGAAGGAGCAGCAATTCCTGTAATTCCCCATTGCTGCCTGTAAGTGTGAATATGATGAGAGAAGTGTGAATAAGTGAGATGAAAGGCTTCACCATGCAAGTATGCAGCCGTCTTGTCTCACTGGTCCCTGTTTATTCCGATGTACTGCCAGAGAAGTTTCATAGGATTTTGCGCTCTGTTTGGCAAAGTGGGAAACCAAGTCCAGGTCCAGCATTCCAGCTTTGTGCTACAAAGTGCCCTGATTTAAAATAAATGGAGCTGTAACAGGAAACACACTCTCTCTCTCTCTCTCTCTCTCTCTCTCTCTCTCTCTCTAGATGCATGCCCCTGTAAAATCTGTCTCTTTCTCTTCTAGCTCAATGTGATCTTCCTGGGCATCGCTCTCTACAAGATGTTCCATCACACAGCCATCTTGAAACCAGACTCTGGTTGCCTGGACAACATTAAGTAAGAGCACTCAGATCACCCAGATATCCATTAGAGTCTCCCAGAAATAGCACTGCTTGTGGCGTTTTTTTTTTAACAGGACGGAAGAATGTTTCTGTATTAGCGTGATGAGCTCGCTTCCACCAAATGCACTCTTCACTGACAGCTCAATAATATCTAGCGTGATTTGTCTTGCATCGACTTTTCCTCCTGTTTCGTTCAGTTTAATGAACCCCTGGTTAAAGAGCAACGTTTGTGTGGTACTCTGTATTCGAGCCTCTTTTTCGGCGTTAACTTTGCCTTGCCTCCACCTTTGATATTTTGAAACCTCATTAAAAGCACTTAAGGTTGTGAACACCCAACCCAAGGGTCCGGAAGTCTGAGCTTAGAAGGTAAGCACCTCCCATTATGTTGAAAGGTTGTGTCAGTTCGGGTTAAAATCAAACACGTATTCTGCTGCGTCTCCATCATTATCTTAAGAACACTGTTGTCTGCTCAGGAAAAGGCCAGGAGACAATCTGACAGACCTGACCTGGTGTTATCTTGGTGTCAACATGCCGCAGATGAATATTCATTTTGTGTGTGTTTTACGTGTGTTTCAGTCTGTTTATCTTCCTGTGTCTGGCTGCTTTCAGATAATATAAAAGCTTCAGGGACATTAATGACTATAACAAAGGTGCAAATTTTCTTTGGTGTTTACAGATTGCCTGGTAAGACTCTTATTCCACACATAATATTAATGACAGTCTTGTGAAGGTAACAAAGGTCAAGGGAGGAAAACGTTTCTTTATTGTAGGAAGAATGCTCAAAAGTGTAATATGTTTGTTTCTATTCAATAAAAGTGCGTGTACTGTAGTGGAATAAAGAGAAAATCCTTAAAACTGAGTTTCCACTTAAAAGAATGTGACTATGACTTATGCCACGTGAAATTTGTGATAATTCATTGCTGAGTGACGTCTGGAGTGCAGCTTTTCTGAAACTAATAAAAAATGATTAAGATGCGTTTAGGACCAAGCAGTTACAATAGAAACACAAAATGTGATAATTTGTTTTGGAACTAGAAGGAAAATCTTACAAACTCACATGACATGTTTAAAAGGTGTTTATGGTTTTCACATGGCGAGGTGTTGTACCTGCCTCCCTCATGAACATTTGTGACCCCTTGTTGAGGGAAAAATTTGCAATCAAACCGATGTGGCTACAAAAGGTTAGGATGCATCTACGACTTTACAATGTAATTGCAAGGATCTGTGACACCGCTGTGACATGTTATGAAGGTTTATGAAATTGTTACCCTTCGTGAAAGTTTTGGGAATTTCTAAATTGGCACTCTGACTTCTGCAACAAAAGAAGTTGTCTACGAAGGGTTGCACATCATTCCAACATTCAGCAAATTCAATCATGGACTGCTTATGACACTCATGCTGATTGATAATTGTTTTTGCATTCTAACTGCTTAAAGAAGCAGTTAGAGTGCTTTAGGGTGAACGAAGAACAGACACATACAAAATGGTTAATTTATTGATCCGTCTGCATATAGTCTAATTTCAGATTGACGTTCATGCATGCATTTAAGCTAGCACCAAGTTTTAAATACAAGCTGATCTCTTCCAACACAGAAATCAGCCATAATGACAAACAGTCGTTAAACTACAACTACATACAGAATACAACAGGGTATATTCACCATCATGACTAAAATATCTTTTGCAAAGGAAACAAACAAGTGACCAGGCTACAACTTGGTGTTGCTGAGTGCAGTGTTGGCAGACTTGTCAGATACTTTAACCTCTTTGGTCAAGTATGCCAACACTGCACTGCCTTGTACCAAATTCTACCTCAGTAATCACAGAAACCAACACATGCTCTGGGATTGTGCAGAAACACACAAAAAGCAGAGCATAGAGTAAAAAACACCCTCCAACATGCAATGAATCATCTTGCATAATAACCTGAGGCCACACTGGCTTTAAGCAGTTATACTTCTTCTTTCGTGTTTATTGTTATAGCTCCTCGATGCAACTTATCACGTAAATTCTATGCTGCATTGATTAATTTATGAGAAAATAGTTTTAATGAAAACTAAACTGTATTTTATAACAGTGAAAAAATAACACATTAAGATTAATTAGCAAATGAGCAAACAACACTTCTAAAAGTAGAAAACTTCAGTAATTTACAGCTTACCTAATATCAGACCTCTCCTCCTTTTGTCCCTTCTGGCTCCTCCATGGTTATCAACCTGCGCGTGTGTGCACATGGCGCCAGAGGAGAGGAGGAGACGCTGGGCCGCTGTTGCCTCTGTCTGAGATTGCAACATTGTGTGTTTGTGTGTGTGTGTGGGGTGGTATAATTATGTTTGCAAAAAAAAAAAAAAAGCTGTGTATAAACTCATAATTCATATTTATATTTTGGGAGTAAAAAAGACCTGTTGGTGGCATTTTTGTGTCTATGTGCACAGGTCCTTCAAAATAATAGTCCTCTGTTTCCTTTATATTTTTATTTCATTTCACTGTAACATGTTTACATGTGTTATAGTCTCATCCATCATCTGTGCATTATTTTGTTACGTGATTCAAAAAGTTTCACACGTATACACACACACACACACACACAGAGTTTCAGAAGTTGTACTTACACTGTGGTGTGACAGAGCATTTTTGGTCATTGTCTTTGACGTAAGCTCCAGCTACCTGGTGTCAGGGCAGGCTCTTACTACAGACGGTGTAAAGTTGTTTTGTTGCCTGTATGTTATGATGGATAAGGGTCTCTGCTCTGTTTTTGCTGTCTGCCTCCATTTTTTTTAAAGCCACTCTGGACACATTAGCTGCTTCATGGCCGCGTTGTGGCTGTTTTTTTTTTGTGGCATCACATCACAGGTTGTCTCAGCACAGTGGCCTCTGTCTGCCCTGCTCCTCTCAGCCAAGTGATACACACATTACAAAAAACAATCCTCAGCAAGCTTGATACAGCAGGCTTTGGTTCTGCCATGTCAGACCCGAGTGTGCCAGTGTGTTTTCCCATCACAAATTCACTGCAGGATGTTTCTGAAACCGACACATGGTTTTTATATGCTGCTTCTGAACAGTGCCAAAATGTGATCTGGACAATAATAAGCTTTGACTAGTTTTTTGTATTCTGTGAAGCAAAGAATTTGCTTTGATGTGAAGTTTTCCTACAGTTACCCTACGTCAGTTCTTCCTTCCTTGTTATGTTAGTGTTTCCATTACATATCAGAATCTCACACATTATTAGATTAACATATGCTAAACTACCACGACAAGGTTAAGCGTAAAGAGGAAATTTCCATCCAAGAATAAAGCATTCTGCATGGAGCTTTGGAAATGATAGTTGGTTGTTAGTGAACATTTCAGTCTCCTCTTGCTTAGATAACCCCCTAATGTGTTCACCACCCACTAATAAACCGTGTGTACCAAAATATTAGGTCCTCTACACATCACACCTGCAACAGCTTTTATGACATCCCATTGACATGTGATGACATGCCCTTTGCAGGTGTAACAGCTTCCAGTCTTCTGGGAAAGTCTTTCTACAAAATTTCAGTGTGTCTGTGGGAATTTTCACCCATTCATACAGAAGAAGCTGATGCTGGACAAGAAAGCTTGGCTTGCTAATGTTAATGCCGGTGGAAGTTTCAAACACTGCAGTTATTAAGTCAGCAGAGCATTACCGATTTTATGCACCGTGCACCTCTGTGACCCTGGTTTGTAATATTACGTGATCTGCCACTTCATGGCTGAGTTGCTATGGTTCCCAAATGCTTGTACTTTGCAATAATACCACTGATAGCTGATTGTGGAATATCTTAAGAAAGAGAAAAATTCATGAACTGACTTGTTGCATCTGATTACAGTACCACCTTCAAATTCATTGAGCTCTTTGAAACGACCAGTTCTTTCACAAATGTTTATAAAGGCAGACTGTATGGCTAGGTGCTTGATTTTATACACCTGTAGCAACGTGACTGCATGGCACACCTAAATCCAATGTTTAACAGGTGTGGCTCAGTGCTTTTGTCCATATAGTGAACGTGTATCTGTGCTAACCTTTGCCTTCACTGGTCATTACTTCAATCTCAAAGCTGAAAAAATTAATGATGCACACGCTTACTTTGTGTTACTGTTGCAAGTTGCTAAATTTCATTCTATTGGCTCTGGTTGCTAGATCACTGCTTCTGTCTGTGTGTTCTCCCCTTAAGGACATATAGAACTCTGTGTAGACGTGACATATAATCAAAAAATTTGCTTAATTATGGACACAGGAATATTTGCTTTATTGCAGTTTACCAACATAGCTCAAGAAAGTATCAAATAACTATGATGTGCTAGCATAATTAGATTGTCAGCTCATTTAACAGTGCCTACTCTACACACATAACTACTCCTGAATATGCAGCTTTCCACATTTACAAAGTATTAGCTGCAAAGATTGATATATCATTCGTATGACTGTGCCACAGACAAAATACTGTAAGAATTAGGCAAATCATTTTAATTGGGCAGTGTTACAGATGTTTAATAGCATAGCCAGCCCAGTGTATGTTCAGCTGACTGAACGGTATCATTTTCTCAACTGTTAATTCTTCTGTCTTTTGTCAGAGCTATAACGAGGATGCTATACCTCATCCAGACTTGACACCTCTCGCAGTGGCTACATGATGAAAGCCAATCATTGCCACCTGACCTCTCCAAGTATTCGGGGTTTTCTCATTATTTGTGTAGGCGGACCACTTTTAAACACTGTAACATATGGCCTCTTCCTATGTCCTTCCTATCTTTCGAAGAGTGTGGGGAATGGGCTCACAGTATGTGTTCTGGCCACAGGCAGACCTGTTAAGAGAAACTGACATGTTTAAATAATAGGTTCTCAGAGAAATGCATGTTTACAGAATTTTCACACTAAAACATATGCATACTATGTGCAAATAGATACCCACAGCCAGTCTCTCGCATCTGCTGTGAAATAGAAATGTGGCATAGTTCAAACACTAGCAGAAATACAGGCAGACCACCTGCTGCCCACTCAGATTCCCTTTTCCTGGATCTCTAGAAACTGGTCTGGAAATAGATTGCTTAGCAGGGTACATTGAAAGAGCTACAGATCACCACTGGACCAGCAGGTACGTCCCTGAGCAACACACTGATCCTCAATACTGTTGTTCCAACAAATTAATATAGCAAATTACAAAAAGTGATTTAGTCACATGTGACTCATTTGTCCAGCTCCACTGACTTCCTGACACTTGGACTAAAAAACAAACAAAAACAACTTAATAAATATGAAAATTAACAAAGGTCATTTATTTTTTTACACTGTCATTTTAAATAATCAAATAATTAATAAACATTTTAGTTCCGTATTTTCATGAATGTTAAAAAACTTAACTGCAGTCCTCTACAAAGTAGTTTCATGTTTTAAAATGTTTTAATTTATGCAGTACTAGTAATAATGAAAAGCTAGTATACTTATTAGATTGTACCACCTTCATTACATGGCTCAAATTCGTTTCGTGGTGCCATACAGATCTTTTTTGTCAAAAATTGCTTGAAAATGGCTCTTTTGATAGTAAAGGTTGCAGATCTCTGCTATATTGTATTGTTTAACTTTGGAGTATTTATGGTACTGTACATATTGCACTATTATACATATAGAGTTTATATCTTTTAATCTTCATATTTTCTGTCTTTCATAATTATATATATTTTTATGTTTCATTGAGTATCTGATTCAGTAGCAAATACTTACTACTCTATAAGACGTCCCACTTATTTCCGTCACCCATCTTTGGGAAGGAAAGATACATTGTGTCGTTTGTTCGGCAGAAAAATATTGACTGCTGCGGTTCTCGGTGTCATGTGATTTATAACACTGCGCAATTCTAAATGTACCAACCAACTGAACTCCTCAACCGGAGTCTTACTGACTTCAAAACACCCTGTAGTGTTGGCCATTTGGAAAAAAAATGGGATGAGTCTGTCCAGTTTTTTGTCAGCCCTCATTCATCTGATGTGGTTTTTACACCAACACCCATTACTAAACCCACGACTGCACATACAGAAAATCGGTATTTGGTATAGAGCATTGCTGGATAAATGATACTTCTAAATTGAATTTTGTCTGCCATAGCTATTATCAGGTGTGTCTATTTCACATTTCAAATAAAATTAATTTGATCATTATGGTCCTTTCAACACATTAGTATCCAAGCCAGATACACGTGTTTCTTCACTTTGGTGTAGGAGTCAGTGTGCACCTCTTAAATTTTATAACTGTCAAACATTGCTGCTAATCATCATAGCTGATCTTTTCAGACCCAGTGCACCGTTACTTTTAGGACAAGCTTGTCTTCATAAATTATCTATCGTAGTGAACTGGATTGATTATCATGATATCATTGGTTAATTAAGTCAATTTAGCTTAGTGTAATGAGGTGTGTCTTCTTTTGTTTCATCTTTCTGCCATTTGGTTCCTCTTTATGGTTTGATGTCATGTTTTTTGTTCAGATTTCATCATACTGCCTTGTTTTAATATGAATGTTTCATCTCTGTTTCACTGTGTATTTCTTTCTCCCTCTTTGCTTTTCTCTTTTTTTGATTAGCACTCGCATCCTGCCTTTTTATCTTATGCCGTGTTTATCTTTAACATCTTTCTGTTTCTCATCTCCCATTTTTTTCCTCTTCATTTTAGCTACCGTTATTATGATGGATGTGTTATTGTAGAATGGCACTGGTAAGATGCAACATTTCTCAGCAGAGGGAGTAGAATAGAATTGATATTGTGTTTGATGTGGTTTTTTTTCCCCTCCTCACCCTGTAATGGAGACAGCGGCTGCCACTGCCCTATGATTCATGGATTGCAGCATGACTTTTGCACCATTGTGACTTTGAATACCAAACTTACTCCTGAATACAGAATACTTAAAACCTGATGGACTGAACATTTTTAGCTGTGGATTCTCTCTTAGCATTGGGTCCTTCCACTGATAAGGAACTTCAAATGAGAATGCTAACACTGTGATGTAAAAGATAAAAATGTCTCTGTCGTCATCAAAAACTTTGTGCTATTGATGCCTTAAACACTTTGAGGTGATTTGCATTTAAAGCATACCTTTGGTTAAATAATTAACGCTCCTGTTGGGCTGATCACAGCACTTCTTTTTTTCCCTTCCCAGAACCAGCCTATGTAGAATTAAAACACATTGAATTGACCAATTGCATTCTCATACATAAATGGTCTGCGGCATTGCAATGAATGGCACTGCAAATTAAGTCATTTGGAGGGAAATAGGTAATTTGATGTCACAGTCTGAAGTAGTTCTCTGCTTAAAAATTGCTCCATTTTGGCAATTTCTGCTCAACAATTAGCACAATAAACCCTTTCACATTTTTGGGGGGGTAGTTGAAAGCTGTCTGCTACAGCCTCAGGAATGGATAGTATATCTATAGTACTACATATTCAGATGGGCCTATGATTTGACAAGCACACGTGAGCTTAAGTGCTTCAATTCCTGAAAAGGTGCTATGTTTTACATTCTAAAATTTGTTTAATATACACATTTAATTACAATTATTCCTTTATTGTTAAATATACTGTACTATACATAAACTACATTGAAGTTAATGATGCTGGGAATATGAGAGGATCAGTTAGTGTTATTGTGTTGGTAGCTTTCAGGCAAAAGTCCTGATAGGAAAATACTGAAATTCACCCGCTTCATTTGTAAGTGAGCTGTTATGCTTTTCAGTGACTGCTATGCAGTCTCAGATGTTTTGCCTCAAGGCTCCTACTATGCAGCCCTCAAAATCATCCCCATATTTTTATCTGATAACTCCAGAAAAAGATAAGCCATGGCGTGCTGATATGAGTCGTACCCTCTTCATATCCTGTCCTCTCAATGCAATTCTTATGACCTCTTTTGTCTCTATCATCCACCATTCTTCGAAACAAAACTCCCACTAGTTAGAGGACAATATTTTGTTCTTTTTTTGTGTCCACTGCCTGTGTTTCTGTGTCCAATCTGGGGGCAATCGCCTTGATAAAGTACCTTTCCCACCAGGTCATTAAGACAGCCCTGGGAAAATTATGTTTAATGGTTGCCCTGGTGAATTCATAAATCATTTATTTCGCTGCGCACCTGGCCCATTTATAACCGCTTAAATGTGAAGGTCTGCCAGCATTTATGAAGGGAGCTAGATATTTACATGAAAGAGATAATTATTGTTAACACCTGTAAATCACGAACAAATCCCTTTCCAAAATGTGTAAATGTCTTGTCTTGATGTTTGAATGGAGATTTTGTGAATTTAGGTTAGCTTTATTCCCATCCCCCCAACAAGCCATCTTCCTTCTCCTTGTAGTGTTTCCATCTTCATTTCTAAATTTTTGCATTGCATTTATGGCCACACATGTTCTTCTGCATTGCTTTGTTATGTAGATTGATTTTACTTCAGCATGTTTTTCTTTAATTTTTTTCTTGTTATATGGCTCAGCTATCAGGATTATGAACCTGAGATCAAGTAAGACAAAATTGGAAAGGTCCCTTTTTCTTCATAATACCATCTTTCATTTACTCCACCATGTGAACATATCAGTATCCAAATCCATATGGCTGCCTCTCTGAATCATTAACATAATTTATAGTAGAGCACTCAGTCACACTGAAGGCCACATTAGTGTGCACACAGTCCTCGAGTCTTAGATATACATAGCTTACAGATGTGACAAGCAAGATTAGTTTTAAATGGCACCTGTATCCTTACTTTGCACTGTATAGCAGTGTTACTACTATAATGTAAATTCCACACACTTACGTGTCAACTGAAAACCATTGCATTTATCTGCATAAACACATGGACACTGATCGAAGTGGAGGGCGTCTAACCCAAGGTTGTCTGCCTCAAGGGGACATACAACAAGGCAGGAGGTGCATTCAGAAAGATTGCTAAAGAACTAAAAAACAACAGCTAGGAGTTTGATATAATTGGAATGTATGTATAGAAATAGTTTGCTGTTTTAACACCTGAACACTTTTGTTTAGAGATAGACTCAAACAGTAAAAAATAATGGCTGAAATAGTTAGCTTAAACAATTTGGTAAAAATAAATGACCACTAACCAAAAGTAATTATTAAATGATTGTTATTTCAGCCATTTCATAATGTCCAAGTCTTCCTTTACATTTTCAGCTGTTCCCTTGTATTTTCCCCAAGGGGTCACCACAGCAGATTAATCCACATTGGTAATTTGGCAGAGGATTTAAACCAGATGCTCTTCTTGATGTAACTCTCTGCTGTGGGAGGGGCTTGTGTCCCCACCTGGAATCGAACCAGGGGCCTTTCACTTTTAAGGCAGCTGTGCAAAAAAGTATCTAAAATTAATAGCCAAAATTAATAGATAAATGGTTGCAATATTAGACAACTCATTTTAATAAAAATTAGCTTGTAGTTTGTTGTCTGCTTTAATCATGTTTTCAGAAAGACGTGTTATTGATGTTTTAATAATTATTGTTGTGAGTTATTGATGCCCAGAGTTTAAATATGTGAACATTTCCTCCAAAGTACCTTGAAAATATGATTCATTGACTAAAAAAATCAATAACAACTAACAAAATGAGTTTTTCTCATAAATTTGCCACTTTTCTCTCATAAATATCACCTCTTTTTCATGTAAATTTGCAACTTTTTCTCAGAAATGTATAACTTTAATTTTTTTTTATTTGCTCCCCTTTGCCACTTTTTTCCTGCTGTGGCGCTAATACGCCATCATAGACAGCAAGCTGTGCATGTTTTCTTCTTCTTTGTCTTTCGGCTGTTCCCGTTAGGGGTCGCCACAGCGGATCATCTGCCTCCATCTCACCCTATCCCTTGCATCCTCTTCCCTCACACCAACCCTCTGCATGTCCTCCTTCACTACATCCTCTGTGGTCTTCCTCTTCTCCTCCTGCCTGGCAGCTCCATCCTCAGCATCCTTTGTCCAATATATCCACTTTCCCTCCTCTGAACATGTCCAAACCATCTCAGCCTTGCCTCTCTGACTTTGTCTCCAAACTTCTCAACATGAGCTGTCCCTCTGATGTACTCATTTCTAATCCTGTCCATCCTGGTCACTCCCAGGGAAAATCTCAACATCTTCAGTTCTGCCACCTCCAGCTCTGCTTCCTGTCTTTTTGTCAGTGCCACCGTTTCCAAACCATACATCATAGCAGGTCTCACCACCGTCTTGTAAAC
>VUQH01012473.1:13385-36138 GCA_015106775.1 Etroplus canarensis
ATTTTGTGTTCAAGTTTTGCATGAATTTTTTTTTTTTTTTTTTTATGGTTTCAGAGTTTCTTTGTTTTAGTACTGTTTATTGTTACTCTCAGTATTTAAGCCTCACTTCCTTTTTCATCTTAGTTCTCCATTTGTGTTTTGACTATTATTAGTTCCCTCTGTGTCCCCTCAGTATCATCCTGCTGTGTTCTTGTCCTCCTTGTTAAGTACTTGTTTTATTTCACTTGCCATTTTTCTCTCTCATGTCTTGTATTCAGTTTTACTTCTTCTCCTACCTCGTTATCCCCCGACTGTTGTCGCATGTGCTCCTCTCCCTCCTGTTTCTCATCTTCAATCAGCCCCAGGTGTATATATAGTCTTGTCTCTCCTTCAGTGTCTGTCTTGACATTTGTTATCATCCCAGTTGGCTTCCTGCCAGTTTGAAGGTTCTAGCTTGGCTTTGTCTGCAGTTCCTTGCATTTTGGACTTTATTAGGCTAAAGAACCAAAAATAATAAACAGTTTGCTGCTTTTTCGCTTGGTCTGCCTCTGAGTCTGCATTTGGGTCCTCCTCCTTTTCCATTTCAGGACAGGACCTCAACATTACTGAAGTAGTGTGAGATTATCTTGATAGATAATGGAACAGGAGGCAGCCAACATCCAAAGAAGAGCTTCAAGAAGCCTGGAGAACTATTCCTGAAGACTACTTAAAGAAATGACAAAATGAAAGTTCAGGCTGTGTTGACGACTAAAGGTGGCAACCCAAATATTGATTTTTCAAAGTGGGTTAGATTAGTGCAAACTCCGTTTTTGCCTTGTGAGCTGTATTTCCATTTACATTTGCACACATTTCAGTAGCTCTCTCCACCTATTTCTCATTTTCCTGGCAACATATTATAGAAACGATGGGTGGCTCAAGACTTTCCCACAGTACTGTAGGTGAACCTAAACTGTAACTGTAATGCAAGAACAGCTCCTAGAGGAAATCTAGGCTTCCAACACCCAGACCAGATCAAAGCCAACAGCTCACTTCAGTCTTCCATGTTGCTTCGTCACTCTGAGGTCACCGAGTGTGTCTGAGCAGAGCCGACCGTCTACACCCCGCCTGAGTGGTAACATTAATTCCTCTTACCACTAAGACTCTCAAATTGATCGCAATGACCTACATAGCGCTGTCTCCTCCCCCTGGTGATGCAGGATTATTAGTTGATAGCCTCTAGTAAATTACACCTAGGCCCATTAGCAGACACACTCATCTCCATCTCCTCACTTCACTGGCTCAGGACGGCCGCGGTGCCTTCATCCAAGTTTCTAAATCAGTTAACATCCAAAACGAGTGAATGTCATGCCAGCATCCAGCTTGGGTATACACTCTACTCAGCCTAGCACAGGGATGAGACAGCACGTTGCCATAGCAACCTCTGATTTTACCTGCGTCTGAGAGGTCGCGTAGGGAGCTGCTGAGGGCGCTTCTCTTCAGACCTTCACCGATGGCATAGCTGTCATCGAGGCTCGCTCGGCTCAGGTTGCCGTTTCCTGTTTCCTTCTTTAACCCGGAGCACTGGGACATGCTGGGCCTCACCATGCCCTTCTGCTTCTCTAGCTCAGCTGTGCAGTGGAGGGGAGACGCACAGGCAACGTTAACAGACAGACGTCTCTGTATATTGTGACATGAGACCTGTGTCAGTATCTTCAGAACAGGTTTGCTCACATTCTATCCGGTATTTCTCCATTTCTTGGACTTCCGCGATAGACTCTCGTAAATCATCAGTGAACTTTTTGCGGTCCTGAGGATTGGGTGCGTTGAAGTTGATGAGGACTTTGATGTCAGCTCCGGGAATGGCTGAGGTCAGGCGAACTCCATTGGGATAATCTAAAGAGTGATGACACCAAAACTTTAACTTGTGTCCATACAATACACAAGACTGTAGCAGTTAGCCATCATTATGGTGGAAGTAGGCATATATCAGCAACCAAGACCCCTTTCTGATAGAAAGCACCTGTGGGATGTCAGAACAATAATAAGACAAGAAAAATGTAAAGGGATATTTATTACACAACAATTTCTAACACTTTATGGTGAATGTACAAATGAGTGCATCACCATTTAATCCACTTAATTATTAAATTCAGGTGTTTCATTCAGTCCCATTGTCAAAGGTATGGAAAATCAAGGACTTAGCCACGCAGTCTTTTTATACAAACCGTTGTGAAAGAATGGGTTGTTCTAAAGAGCTCTGGGAATTTGAGTGGGGTAGTGTAAACGGATGTCACCGCTGCAACAAGTCAGCTGGTAAAATTTCTTCCTCCCACTTATTCCACAATCAAATGTGAGTGGTATCAATGCAAAGTGGAAGCGTTCAGGAACCACAGCAACTCAGTTAAAGTTACAGAGCGGGGTTGCTGAGTGCTGAGGTACATAGTGTGTAAAAGTTGCCAACAGTCTGCTGACTCAATAACTGCAGAATTCCAAGCCGCCTCTGGCATTAACATTAGCGCAAAATCTGTGCATCAGGAGCTTAATGGCATGGATTTCCACAGCACAGCTGCTGCATGTCAGAATCTACTATGCCAAGTGTCAGATGGAGTTGTGTAAAGTATGGCCACCACTGGACTCTGAAAAAGTGGAAATGTGTTCTGTGGAGTGATGAATCATTATTCTTTATCTGGCAGTCTCATGGTCTAATTGCATTTCATGAACACCAGGTGAACATTACCTGCCTGACTGCATTATGCCAACTGTAAAGTTTGGTGAAGCAGGTAGAGTGGTTTGGGGATTTGTTCTGTGGTTGGCCTGGGCCCTTAATTTCACTTAAGGAAAATCTGTTTCCAACCATTTGGGAACAGTTTGGGGAAGATCCTTTTATGTTCCAGCATGACTGTACCCCAGTGCACACAGCCAAGCTCCATAAAGATGAGTTTGGGGAGGAAAAACTTGACTGGCCCACACAGAACCCTGACCTCAACCCCTTCCAGCACCTTTGGGATGAGCAAGAACAGAGATTGCAAGGCAGGACCTCTCATCCAATATCATTGTCTTACTTAAAATTTCTTCTGCATTAATGGGCAAAAATCCCCACAGACACACTCCACAATCTTGTAGAAAGCCTTCCCAGTACAGTAGAAGCTGTTATAACTAAAAAGGAAGGGACCAACTCCATATTTATGCCCACAGATATAGTACAGGATGCCATTACATTGTAGTGTGCAGATGGCTCAGTACTTTTGCCAATATATTGTTACTATCCCGCTGTGTAAAATGCAGTAATAATTGTCCTGCTTTATAATGGCAGGCTTTTTCTCTGTGGTTGGGTGTGGCCCTTTGAAAAAAAGGCATAAATGTATTTGTTTGCAATATGCTGCAACATAAGCTGTGTTCCCACTGCAGGAACTTTCCACCTTGATCTTCCCCTCTGTGATTTTCACTAAAGGAGTTCAATTGCAGGGAGAATATTTAACCATCAAAAAGTCCCTGTTTGGGAAAATTTGTGAACTTTTACCTTGTTGATCAGTCAAGTACTCTGGTACTTTCCTAGCATTGATACTAGGCAATTATATGATTTTTACCACCAATTTCATTAAGCTGCAGTGGACCAGCCACAGATTGTTCAATCGTCAGCTGACTAAATTGCCCTACTTTTATAGGAGATTACACCAAAAAGGGGGCTCAAGAAACCCAAGGTTCCTTAAAAAGTTCCCGAACTTTAGTTCTGGGAACTAAAGGTTGCGGGGACTTTTGGTGGAACCACATCTACAACATACTAACGGCTTTATGGAAAGTATACGAAAATGCCACTTACACTGATTCTCAAAGAGCAGCACTTGCATGCCATAGAGTGAGAAGGACTGCCGAAAGCTGTATGTCACAGAGTTCTTCTTCTTCTGGAAAATTTTTGTAACCTGTGGGAAAAAAAAGCATAGTATATACACAGTGGTTTAGACTATTTCAGTGTAAACCAGAGTTTGTTCTCAGTGTGATGAAGGTACCGCATGCCGTACCACTAGCAGGTCATTGAAGAGGAAGATCTCCCTTTGGTGCAGGCCCAGCTTTTGAGGTTTGTTGGGGTCGGGCACTTCGAAAAGTCTGCAGTAACACACCAGTCTCCGGTGGGGGAGGGATAGAACCTGTACATACAAAACAACATCGTTTCGAATTCTGCTGCTTGTTTACTTCAGAGAAGGCTTTAAAACATGTCATGTGAAAAGAGAAAGTTGTCACAGGACTCTATGCAGACCTGTGAGAATCTAAGTACACCCCATTTTTCAGTAGCTTGTAGAACCTTCTTCATCAGAAATAACTTGAAGTCATCGTTCTCTGCATGACTTATTGTGAGGTCTGGACTTGGACCGGGTCATTGCAACACCTTGACTATTTTCTTTTTAGTGAGTCTGTTGTAGATTTATTGTTATTGTCCTGTTGCACGAACCAACTTGGCCCAAACTGTCAGACAGATGGCCTCACATTTGACTCTAGAATACTTTGGTATACTGAGGACTTCATGGTCAACTCAATGACTGCAGGGTACCCAGGTCCTGAGGCTGAAAAAGGGCCCAAATCACAACCCCTCCACCACCGTGCTTGACATTTGGTATGAGAGGTGTTTGGGCTGATATGCTGTGGTTGATTTTCTCCAAACGTGATGCTGTGCATTACGGCCAAACATCTCCACTTCAGTCTTATCTGTCAAGACTGTTCCAGAAGTCTTGTGGTTTACACTGCACCCACGCACGCAGAGAAAGGGCAGCCGCACCCCCTGACCAGACCAGGCAGCGCCCCCAGGCACCGGTGCGCAGACCCCTGGCCCAAAGACCCATGGCGCCCCTCAGGAGGTGATGTACTGTTGTCATTTTTTTAATTCTACCTGCCACTTACCCTCTTAATTTCTCTGAAAGTAGTGAGTGAGTGCTTGGTTTTTTTTTTCACAGGACTGCATATGGATAGAGGCCTGTGAAAACATTCCTTTTCACATGACTGCATGTCCCATAAAGCCTTGGGGGATGACACAAATAGTCCCGCTCAATGCTAATATGGAGATAAACTGAAGGAGAAATACTTACACAGCCGAGACCGTGGTGTAAGGAGCCAATCTAAGGAGCGAGAGATACAAACAAGACACATTTCAGAGATCAGTGAACACATGTTAGAACTTTTTTGCTACACCAGAGAAAAGACACTACTAGTCTTACGGGTGACAGAGCCACCCTCTAAGTGTCCTTCACAGTCCTCTTTTCAGTGCCTGTCTCCCACAGTGATCATGATACCACTGAGAACTCTCAGCTGGATTTGCATATCTAAAGTGGAGTCGCTTGATGAAAAGGCCATTGGATAAGGAAGTCTGGGTTTCAAATAAACACCTTTGAGATCACTGCGAGCGAGGCTGTTTATCTAGTTTATTATTGTCGTCTGGTACTTTTTTGGTGGCTGGTACTCAGGGCAAAAATCATATTTGAGTCATTCAGCACGAAGGTCTCGCGGCCCTGAAGAATCGATGTTTCACACAGTCAAGAAAGTTTTCCCTGAATGAGCCAGCATTGTCTGCAGCAGCTCAGAGGTAAACTGGGTAATCTGGCGTTGAACGTTCCTGCTTGGATTCAGCTCTTGAATGGAAGGGTTGATAAAAGTGGTTATACTCTACATGCAGGTCTTCAAGGGCAAAAATCAAACCTACCGGCTTCTTTCCCACAATCAGCTTTTCCACTTTCTGAACCTGGGACACGTGGTCTTCATTAGTCTTGAGCTCTCGCTTGCGAATCCGCTCGTATATCCCTACCAGCATCTCTCGGGGGATGTCCTCCCCATCATCGACTCCTGCCCCCGGATGAGAGGAAAAATAAGGATTAATGATTAATTTGCAGATTTATGCGAGCCAAACCCTTAAAATTACTCACATACTGCTGCACTGCTTATGTATCTCAAAGTACAGACAGAAATGTCCTTCACAGCTCTCTGAGGATGCGTATTTCTCTGCCACTCAGTACTGTACTTTAATTACAGGCACTTCAATAGGCAGGGAAATTAGCCAGTCATGCCATAAAGCCCTTTGCTAATACCCTGAAAATCTGTTGAGGGCAACAAAAAAGTGCTTTGCTTCACCAGGAAAGCCTTCTTGGCCTTGCCTTTAAAAAAACTACCTTATTGACACAGTCATTAATCAAGGCAAAGTGCATGCACAAAACTCAATTTTAAGATGAATATTTATCCTTGGAGAAACAGTAATGTCTCAGAGGAATATTGGTTTTGTGACAGTAATCCGGAGGAGGGGCAGTGAGGGAGAACAAAGTACCTCGAAGGTTCTTAACAAAGTCCTCCAGCTTCATCTTCCTCTCGGGCTTGACGTTGGGGCTGTACATGTCAGTGTTGAGGAGGATGATTGCAAAGGCCAGGATGAAGATGGTGTCGGGGTTCCTGAACTGCCGTACCACACCAGGGTTGCAGATGCAGTAGCGCTGGCTGGGAAGAGGATGTAAGAAGCAGAAATTTTAAAGACAAACTGAAAGCAAAAAAGAGGTTTTTGATAAGAAAAAAAAATCAGTCCACTGATGAGCTAAAATAATAAAACCACAGCTTCTTCAAATGATTCTGATCCATTATGTGTATGTGAATATAGTTTGGAGTGTTTACATCTACAGGACCTTTTATGACATCCCATTTTAAAATCAATAGGCATTAATCTGGAGTTGGGCCCCCCTTTAATCAACTATGATGTCTTCCACTCTTCTGGGATGGCTTTGTGCAAAATTTTGCAGTGCGTCTTTTTGCAGTGGAACTTTTTGCACATTCATCCAGAAAAGCATTAGTGAGAAGGCCAGGCTCACTGTTCTAGTTCACCCCACAGGTGTTGGATTGGGTTGAGGTCAGGGCTCTGGGCAGGTAGGTCAAGCTCTTCCATATCAAACTCATCCACTGGTGCACAGTCATGCTGGAACAAAAAAAGGGCCTTCTCCAAACTGTTCCCATAAAGTTGGAAGCATAGAATTGTCCAAAATGTCTTGATAAGCTGAAGCATGAAGAGTTCCCTTCTCTGAAACTAAAGATCCTAGGCCAGTCCCAAAACAACAACCCCATGGCATTACACAGCTACCAAACTTGACAGCTCGCACAATGCAGTCAGGCGGGTAACGTTCTCCAGGAATTGGCAGAACCCAAACTTGTCAACTGCTCCACAGTCCTGTGGTGGCCTGCTACACACTAACACTTGGCATTGTGCTTGGTGATGTAAGGCTTGCATACAGCTGTTAAGCCATGGAAACCCATGCCATGAAACTCCCGGTGCATTTTTTGTGCAGATATTAATGTTAAAGGAGGCTTGGAATGCTGCAGTTATTGAGTCAGCGAGGCATTGCTGACTTTTACGCACTACGCAGCTCAGCACTCGGCAACCCCGCTCTGTAACTTTACGTAGTCTGCTCCTTTATGGCCAAGCTTGTGTGGTTCCTGAACACTTATGTTGCAATAACACTTGGTCAAGGAAGAGATTTTACCAACTGACTCGCTACAACGGTGGCATCCTATTACACACACACAGTAAGCTCTTTAGACTGACTCATTCTTTCACAAATGTTTGTACAGGCAGAATTCATGGTTACATGCTTGATTTTAGACACCTGAATTGAATGATTCAAAGATGTGGCCCAAATGTTTTGCCCATACAGTGTATATTTGTCCCTAACAAACAAAGGTGGAACTATTTCCTTGCAAAGTACAACCGATAAGTAGACCAACATATTTTTAGCACTCACTATGATGTCTTACAGTTTCAAGCGCTTTTCTCCGAGCCCTCTCCTTTCTTCTACCCTTTCCAAATAGAATACACCAGTACTGAGTACATTAGGCGATGATAGTGAGCACTAATATTAGCAGAATAGGCTGACTAGCTCACTTCGTCTGCCCAGAGACTTGGGACTTCAGCAGTTTTTAAGGATAATTTCAACCAGAACTTAAACCTTCTTGTAGTCCTGCATCTCAAATTTAACCTTGGCTTCTATTAGAAAAAAAATATGCAAGCTGTAATGCAATGCTCTGACCGAACATGAGAAAAAGTCAATAAAGAAAGCATCACTTCACTTTAAAGCAAAATAAAGCATTATGCTTCCCTGTAAGCGATTGGTTCGGGATATGCGTATCAGTGTTGTAATTGATATCAATATTGAGCATTCTGCTGGTCACAGAAACAATGAGCCAGAAAAGTCTGTCAATACTGCCTGCAGGCATCACACAGGCTGAATCGCTATAAAGAGAGCTTGTAATCATATCTGGACGTGGCTGCAGGCGAGCACCAGATGATCAGTCATCACCATCTCCCCTGTAACTGTGCTGTTTACTGAGGCCGAAATGTCCTTGCTGGCTGCTGATCGAAGCGAATTCTCCACGGGCGTGAGAGCACCTTTTCTGCCGGAGGCTTTGGGAAGGTAAATGAGGCACAAACAACATCTATCAGCAGCCCTGAGGGAGGTATTCCTTCACTCTTTGAACTAATTTCCCCCAAATTATTTTCTACAATGACTTGGTCGAACAAAGTCTGGATTTGAAATGGCTTTGCGCCGCTCTACTGCACTCAGCTCGGGAGCGTTACATTTAGACTTTTTGGTGTCACCTCTGTTTCGGAGGATAATGGCGTTTTTGAAATTGAGCAAAGCTGGTTTGTGCTATCCATTAATCATACACACTATGTTGGTGGTAAATACTAGACATGGCAATGAACCCCGTAATGACCATCCTGTCACATAATCACTTAGTCTAAATTGATGTATGACCCTATTTGCTAAAACATCATTTCATCCCTCCTTTCTGTGGATGAGGGGCATCGTGTGGGTTAGCTCTAAGCCGTCTACACGGGTTTGGGAACTGTTTGTGCTCCCAGCTTACAGAAGGACGTCTCACCTGAAGGCCTCTATCAGCCGCTCCACCTTCTGTGCTTCCCCCTGCACTCTGATGTGTGCCTGGAATTTCCTGAGTGCTTCGTCCAGTTCCATAGCTGAAAAGTCCATTTCATCCACCACGCAGCTGGTGAAAAGCACACAGGTTAGGCGTAAGCAGGAAGTCCAGTAATGTAGCAAGTGTCTGCAAATTCAAATTGAGATACAAATCCCATTTTCTACAAAAGTTGGTATATTTTCCAAAATGCAAGAAAAACTTAAATCTTTGCTATGCTTATTCAGACGAAGCTTTATTTAACTGATAAAAGTACAAAGATAAGATTTTCAATAGTTTAACTGACCTATAGTACTGTGCATAAGTCTAGAGCCACCATTCATTCCTTTTTATGTTGCTAGGAAAATGTCAAATATTTGCAAAAATGTATTGAAATGTGCAAACATCCATGTTAGTACAGTACAAATGTAGAGTTTATACAATTCTAACCTGCTTGAAAGTCAATATTTGGTATGACCACCGTTGTTCTTCAGCACAGCCTGAACTCTATTAGCCAAGCTTTATAATCATTTCTTTAAGTAGTCTTCAGGAACAGTTCTCCAGGCTTCTTGATGGACATTCAAAGCTCTTCTTTGGATATTGGCTGCCTTTTCTTCTGTTCTGTGGCAAGATGATCCCACACTGCTTCAGTAATGTTGAGGTCTGGGCTCTGGGGAGGCCAGTCAGTGACTGATAGTGTTCCGTCGTGTGTTTTTCTATCCAGCTTTTATGGCATTGGAAGTGTGCTTGAAAAAAATTAGGCCATTACCAATCAGATGCTTTTCAGGTGGTATTGCATGGTGGATCAAAATCTGATGGAACTTCTCTGAATTCATAATTCCATCAATTTTGACAAGATCTCCAACACCACTGGCTGAAATGTAGCCCCAAAGCATGACAAAGCCTCCACCGTGTTTTATAGAAGGCTATAGACACTCACTGTTATACCTCTTGTCCGACCCCCTTGGTACATATTGACAACAATTTGAACTAAAAATGTCAAATCTAAATTAATTGCTCCATAAGACCTGTTGCCACTGATTTTCAATCCAGTCGTTGTGCCATTTTGAATATTTCAACCCTTTCTCCCCGTTTCCCTTCCTTAAGAATGGCTTTTTAACAGCCACCCTTCCACTGAGATCATTTCTGATGATGCTTCAGTAAACTTTGGAAGGATCAACTGAAGGTCCAGATGCATCTCTCAGGTCCTGTGTCAGGTCTTTGCTGTGGTTTTTTTTCTCCCTATTTCTAAAAGGACATGACTTTCATATACAGTTTACCTGCTGTAGATAGTTTTTTAGGCCTGCCACTTCTTTTGTCCTCCACTTGTCCAGTTTCCTCCAATTTTTTAAGGAGACATGCCAACATATGCCAAGTTTTTCAGGTAACAGCTCTTTGTGTATCACCTTGTTGGTGCACAAATCCAATTTTGTGGGTGTCAAACTGTTATCTTCAGAGGCAATTTAAAATTGGTTCTTTGCTAAGTTGCCTGTTATGTGTAGACAACACTGGCTCATCCCTTGTGTTGGCTGCCTTTTTTAAGCGTGAATGATTCATAGGTCAGTTTTATGTAAATAAAAAAAACACTGAAAATGGTCAGGTACAAAGTCTGGGCAGAAAATGAGTGGGAAAAAAGCAGCCAATGTCCAAGAAGAAAATTTGAATGACCTACAGCAACCCTGGAGAACTAGTGCTCAAAATCACTTTCAAAATTACAAGGAGGTCTGGCCCTTGGAAGTAAAATATAAAGAAATGAGGGGTGGCTCAAGACACAAATTTAGATTTTGAAGGCTGCAACACACTCAACAAAAGGTTGGGACCAGGTTAAAATAAGACTGACACATCCTCAGAATATTCAAGTAACAGCGGTTTGAAGGACTCCACATTAAGTAGGCTAATTTGGAGCAGGTGCTGTATCATGATTGGGTATAAAAGTAGCATCCTTCAAAAAACTAGGGGTGGGCCTAAAGGGACACCTCCCCATGCCAGCCCATTTTTAAAAAACCTGGAAACACCTGCGCTGTGGCAGATGAGTCCATATTTCAGCTTGTTTTAGGAAACAGTGGGTGTTGAGTTCTCCTTGCCAAAGGTGAAAACAACCATCCAGATTTTTACTGGCTAAAGGTGCAAAAGTCAGTATCTGTGATGGCATGGGGAAGGTTCCATAGACTCTGAGCATCATGAAGAGGAGACTGCATAAATGTTGAGCAGCTGAAGTGTTTTATCAAGCAAGAATGGACAAAAATAAATCTATGATTCGTGTCCTCAGTCCCAAAATGATTAAAAAGCATTTTCAAAAGGAAAGGTGATCTAACACAACGATAAACACGCCTCTGTCCTAACTTTTGCTAAGTATTCTGAAGCCATCAATTTCTAAATTTGTTCTCTTTCCCCTCACCTCCCAACTGGTCAAGGCAGATGGCTGCCTCTCACTGAGCCTGGTTAGGCTGGAGGTCTCTTCCTGTTATAAGGGAGTTCTTCCTTCCCATTGTCGCCAAGTGCTTGTCTGATTTTCTGGGTTTTCTCGGTAACATTAACCTTTACCTTACAGTACAGGTGACAAACATAAGGCCCAGGGGGCATGAACTGGCCCACTGAAGGGTCAAATCTGGCACATTTAAGATCAAATTGGGCTATGATGTAAAATGAGCTTGACATGCCTGCCTTACAATATAAAGTGCTTTGAGGTGACTTTTGCTATAAATTGTTGCTATATAAATAAAATCAAATTAAACAAAGTGGATTAATATTGTCAGTTAAATAAAAGGGTTCATATGAATGAAAATATCACTGAGTTTTGTTTTGATTGCTTTTAGGGAACTATCCCCACTTTTCTAGAAATGGGGTTTGTTTCAGCCTTGTGGGTAAAGAATCTTTTAAGCAGCTCGGCATTTCTACTAAAACAGTCGCCTTGTGAGACCAAACTGTAAAGTTATGGGCCGTAAAACCAAAATAATGAGCTGAAAGAAAAATGGGCCATAAAGTGAAGGATGACTGCAGAACTGATTGCTGCAGGCAAGAGTTTGATTGATCGTTCAACGCACAAATGTTGCTTTTTCGGATCTGAAATGGAACAATTGTTTTTGTGCTCTCTTGACACTTAAATAAAAGGATATGTTCAATTCTTTCTGTGCCGAGAAGGGGATTGTGACTCACCTCTCCAGAGCAGTGATACCTTGCATGTCTAGATTTATAGACATTTTCTCAAGGAGCCCTTTAGTTATACACGTCAAACTGACACCAACGGACCTTTTCTGGCCTTATCCTCTACTGAATCTCAATGGGCTCTGACAGAGCTGGTGTGATTCAAGTGGGCTTCAGATAAGTCTGTGCAGTTTAAAGCATGCAATCGAGGTACTATTTAAATGATGCAAAGGACTAGAAAATGCGAGATCTATATGATTTCCCTCTTTTATTAAAAAGGCCTGGGGAATATAAAGAGGATCTGTATATTTATCTAAGCAGCACAGCAACTTCCTGAGAGGATTCCATTTCTGCTTATTTCCTGAATGAAACTTCAGTCATTATGTAGTTCTAAGAAACTCTGAAGACTATCTGAATGAGGGCAGATTGCAAACTGCCAACCCTATTTGCAACTAAATGATCATTTATATTTATGTTCCCGGCAGGCACACTAACAATCTGTGCACTGACTTAGGTGGCAACTTAAATCAAAAGCCTGAAATGATTCATCCGTAAATACAAATATTCCAAAGGAGTACACATGCACGATCTGCCGCAAACTCACTCGAGGACATCCCGGTTGAACTGTTTCTGCCTGTTACCCAGGAACTCGCCAATCATCTGCCTACTCAAGCCTTTCCTCTGGAGCAGGAAGTGGGCCACACCCACCGGGGTGTCTGGAACAAAGTTTCGCTCTATCAGATACTGGATGCCTTTTTCTGGTTTCCTAGAGACACAGGAAAGAGTAGAGAAAGAGAGATAAAAAAAAAAAGAAAAGAGAGATAGATCCAAAATGGGAATGGGTGAGGACACAATCCAAATCTGTGATTATCCCACTGCACTCCTGCCCCTGGCTAAATGTGTGTCAGATGAGGGATAGAACTTGGGGAAGCTGGAAGGGAGGTAACCGGGCTGAGAGTGGAGAGGAGGGAGTAGCGACTTGCTGCGGTGTTGATCACAAATGATTAAAAGGAACTTAATGGCTGGCTCAGAAAGAAACCAAATCCACAATCAACTATGATTAAACAGAATCAGCCCAGCTCAGATGAACCGCTCGGCATGAAGTGGAGCAGAAGGTCCCTGGCTCATTTGCACTTTAAGTAGAACAGGCAGATAGCTGTGTTTCAATCAACATTACTGCATATTAATATTCGTTTCATGTCAGGTTTCACAAGAAAAACCTGACATGAAATAAACTGCATCTAATTTGAATAACCTCTGAGACCACATTACATACCCAAAGAGGGACCTGTGTGAATGGATCATTTGGAAGGTAAAATGTCCAAACAGTGTATCAGATCGTGTCTGGCAATAAATTTCTTTAGTGATGATGTGTCGTGGCGTGTACATACTTGTTGAAGAGGTTCAGACCAATACGGTAGTGCCTCTTGCGAATGATGTCATTGCTGAATGCAGGAGAGTCCCAGCTGTTGCGAGTTTCCTTGTGGTACGTCTGCTTGCTGAGCGTCTGCTCCCGCAGGCTGTCCCTGGACGAGGACTCGGAACTGCAATTAATGGTGTCGTTGGAGTTCGATGTGCTGTTGATGCTGTCGTTGTCACCATCCGAGAAATCCGACTCCGACTTGCTCTGCCGGTTCGCTGTACCATTAATTGCCAGGTGGGCCTCCAGTTTTCGGGCCCGGTGGCGCGAGGAGTCTTCTTCTCTGGAAGGCCCTCGAGGTGGCAGGCTGTGGCTGATGTGTTTGGGGCTGCTCTGCTGGTTGCTGATGCTTCGTTCGTAGGCATTCTGCCTCTTCAAAGAGCTGTGGTCCGAACGATCACTCAGCTCCACCGAGCTGTCGCTGGGAGGCTCTATGGTCAGCAAGGGTAGGTGGTCTACCCGCAGACGCTGCTCTTGGCATTCTAAGGAAGGTGTACTGCGGCAGCTGGTATCCGTGTCCCCTTTTTCATCCTTATGAGCCAGGGACCAGTAGTCCTGTGAGGAGTTGAGCGAACGCTGACGCAAGTCCGATTCTGTGCTGGAGGGCCGGTCAACAGACTGAGAAAGAGGCAAGGGTGGCGATAACTCCTCTTCATCGATGTATAGGGTGACATCGCTGTAAGATGCTGTCATTTCGTCCAGTTTACGGTGTTCTGAGGCGCTGTGGGAGGGTTTCACCTGACAGCTGACCTCTCTGTCCAAATCCTGGTGGCCTCTCCCTGGCTCTGACTGACTGTCTTCACCATGTAGGCTGCGGCAGTTTAGAGCGTCATCTATGGATTCAGCTAGCGATTTCACCTGCCTGGAGAAGGCATCTTCTAGTTCCGTGATGGCGTCTGTGAAGTCGCTCTGTGACGTAGGGGTCTTGGCCTGCACACCCATTTCCCCACTATGCTCCGACTGCATCAGCGCACCAATTTTGGTGCCGTCATCTGTTAGGGAGACCTGCTTTCCCTCGAAGTAGGAGCTATGGACTTTTTCAGGTCCTTCGAAGGAAAACTGCATTCTCATATTGGATAGGACGATCCGTCTGGACATGCGGTTCTCAGACATAGAACTTCTAAGACGCTCAAAGTTTTTGTTCATCTGGTACTGGCGGAAGGCTGTCTGAATGGTGCGGGCAGCATGCCGGGTTATGAAACGCCCACCATATTTGCGCTCTAGCATCTCCACCTGCAGGGAGAGAAGGGAAATTTGGAAGAAAAGGTAAGTGTCTAAACACATTGAAACACTGTAGAAGTAGTCCCTTAAGATGTGTTCTTGTGACCGTCCAGCCTTGCAAAAGTTCCCTGTAATGGTGCAACTGCTGATAGCGAATCATCAGTATCACACCGGACGGAAACGGGCGTAATTTTCACATCGTACGCCATGTGGCGATGCTAATTCTGAACTTTCAATGTTGTGATGAAGACGGTTCAACTATGATCACACAACATTGGTACAAGAGTCTAGTCACATCATATTTGAATGATATCTGAATATGGACACCTCTGAACGTGTGAATAAACTGATCATCTTGGACAATGTCCACCACCCTCTGCACAGGAGTGTGTTCAGCAGCAGACTTCTGCCCCAGTCCTGCTCCACAGAAACACTCAGGAACTCTTGTGCCCCTGCAGATTTTTTTTTTTGCAGTTTTTATAAATTATTTGCAGTACTTTGATTTTTTGCTGTATCTTAGGGTAGTATTTTATGCATGTGCCGTCCATACGAAAAGTCCTTGGTTCGATTTTAGGTTCCTCTCCCCATGGAGGGTTGCATCATTAAGGGCATCCGGCATAAAACTGTTAAAAACGTCTGCCAAATTACCAATGTGGATTAATCTGCTGCGGCGACCCCTTGGGGAGAATACATGGGAGCAGGCAAAGGCTATATTTTAGGGTATTTGCAGTATTTATACTCACACACACACACACACACACACACACACCTCATTCTTTTCCACTTTCATATTCATTTGTTTTTTGTCAGTGTCATTTCAGATGGGCAAACGAGCCACACGTGGCTCTAGAGCCGCAGGTTTGAGACCCCCGCTATAGGAGAATTAGCAATCCTTGTGAATTGTGGAAACCGCAGCCTGAGCTCAGTGGTCTTTCGCCTGCACGAAAAATGAGACACCACTTCTCTAATGTGATGGCCATGGAGGTAAGCGGATTTAAACGTGCTATGGAAGGAACATGACACGAATTTCAGTGCAAGAGACTACAGCTGTCACTGCTTAGCCAGAGTTTCTAGTGTCCTTCCCACACAGATGCAGCTGCATGGCCAGAAGGCCAAACTATTCTGCTTTTATTTCACTGCCACGAGGAGCTTCAGCTTGACAGCAGCTTCAGGTAGGAGGTGATATAACATCCTTTAGATAATATAACGTCTAATAAAGATGTCATGCATATGTTGAGCTATTTATTAACAATTTTCTTACACTGACAGTTTGATCCTACATGTGATGAATAATTCAGAAGGGCACTTTGACAGCATTCCTCGTAACCCTGAGCTCTAGGTCTTTTTCAGGTCCCACTGCTTTCCTGTGGGTTTCAAGCAGCTATATCAATATTTGCGTTGCCTAAATAAATCCAAGCAGACTCTATATACTCTGTACACTGAAACAAATCAGTTAATATGTTTGGTTGACCACATTGTGGAGCCAAACTTCATATTCTCAGACCTATTTTGAATGTTTGAGAAGCCCTCCTTTACAGCTCCTAAAGAAAATATACATCATAAGAGTCCAAGGTTAATAAATATAGCAAAATATAAATAAGGCTATTGTTTAGTGATAGGTCAAATTACACTTTTTTCACTTTAGTTAAGCATGCTAGCTTTTTATTTAGGGTGGCTAAGGAGCCAGTAGTCAAACTTCAAAGAGGAACCGATTGAAGAAGGACTTCAAGAAAAGCAACCAAGAACCTTTAAAATCAGGACATCAATTCAAAAAGGGCCATGTTTCTAAGAAACAGGAAACATCTTATATTTTAAGCACTACTGGAGTTTGAATTATTACTGACACACACACACACCAGTCCAGAACATTTTGTCTTGATATCTCTTCATACTGGGCTTCTAAACTGTATTCAGCAACACACTTTAAGGCTCAGCTGTATGGTTTGGAGAAGGTGGCATTGACGAAAAGACAGGAGGTGGAGCTGGAGGTGGCAGAGTTAAAGATGCTGAGATTTTTACTGGGAGTGACCAGGAAGGACAGGACTAAAAATGAGTACATCAGAGGGACAGCTCAGGTTGAGAGGTTTGGACATGTTCAGAGGAGGGATAGTGGATGTTGAAGATGGAGCTGCCAGGCAGGAGGAGAAGAGGAAGAGCACAGAGAGGTTGATGGATGTAGTGAAGGAGGACATGCAGAGGGTTGGTGTGAGGGAAGAGGATGGAGGCAGATGATCAGCTGTGGCGACCCCTAACAGAAGAAGAAGAAGAAGAAGAAGAAGAACAAGAACAAGAAGACAACAACTTCAAGGAAGAAGTGCTTTATGTGATGCAACTAGGGATGTGACCAAAAACATAATTCTTCTTATTATTATCATCATCATTATGATTATTATTACTATTATTCTGTTCTTTTTAGTAACAGCAGTACCAAATGTAGCACACATACCAAGGTTGCAATTCTTCCGGAGCTGATGGGGGCAGCATACGGCTTCTAGTGTTCTAGGTTATATTTTAGGGCTGTCAAAATTAACGCGTGAATCCAGATCAATTAATTATTTTGATTAATCTGATTAAAAATTGTAACACAATTAACACACGCACAGCGCAAAATAGCTCAAAATCCCACAATTCCACTCACTGGCATGGATTAGTGCTCCAACGCTATCTGGTGGCAGAACCAACTCAATCAAGGTGGATCATCATGTAATTTAGTTTAAATAAAGCACACGTTAAATGTTGACATCATCTTCTGTCATGAGACTTTTTGACCCCACAAAATCAAGCACAATTATAAATAAATATTAATTGCAATTAATCCACATGACTGCATTTACCACATCAGACGAAGCAGCTTTAGATATATTCATCTCATCTAATGTTAAGTTAGCACTTAGCATTAGGTAAGCTAATGTTACTCGTGGCCATTTTATCAGCATAAAATGATGTAAATAAATGTGATTAACTCTTACATAAATAAAGCTTTAATGTTGCTTGCCCATACACACGGGTCATGTCAGGCTACGTTCACACTGCAGGCAAAAGTGGCCCCAGTCTGATGTTTCTGTCCATCTGTGACCCGTATCTGATTTTTTAACAGTCTGAACTGGACAGCACAAATCCGATTCAGGCCGCTTCCATGTGCGGTCCTAAATCGGATGCGTATCCGATGTTTTTCAAAACGACCTAATTTTGAACGGTCACGTCACATTTCATCTGACTATTATGTCATTGAAGTGAGACAGACGTCATAATTCTGCGCCGGAGGAGGCGAGACTAAATGTAAACAACGGTCCAAATGAGCATGGCGGACAGCGTTGATGGAGCTAGTCAGTGGAAAGTGAGGTTTTACACACACACACACACACACACACACACTGACATGTTTAGCATCCATATCGACTTCTGTAAACGCAGCGTGCTGCGTGTGATGTCACGTCTTCTGCGCATGCGCGTCGATTCAGGGCGGTAGACTGTTCAGCCTGGAGTCTGATGGCGGTCGCATTTAAATTGTCAAGTGAATGACCGCCCAAATAATGGGATCTCAGCAAAAAATGGGAATTGAGGATTCAGACCTGCAGTGTGAACGTAGCCTTAGACACCTTTTCATCATGTGGTAAAGACAACATCTCCCAACATGCTATGCTACTTCAATACAATAAGACTTTTGTTAATATTTTGATTGAAAGACCTCTAGAAATGATATACCACATTTTCAAAGGGCAGACCGTTGTGTTGTCAAAGTGAATAAGCAGCAGCACTTTACACAGCCTCAGGTAATGACTGATAAACCTGCTGAAACACAAATCAATAAATTATGAGGCAATCTGTGTGTGTTGTCGTCTGCTGTTTACAGCAGCAGCAGACGACAACAACAAATCCACCACAGTATTAAGTGAACTGGTCGGCCAAAACAGATCAGACTTTGCCCTCCTTCCTTCAACTAATTATTCATTAGCTGCTCTCTCAGCGCCTCCCCCTGTCTGGACTGGTTTTCCAGTCTAGTTAGTTGCTCCAGTCATGGGTGCGGCTGCGATAGCCTCCTCCACTCACACATTTTTTGCCTCTGTTGCTATGGTAGCCCCAGCCCACCATATACCCAGCTATTATTAGTTACCGGAGAGAATGTCAAGATGACATTGTCTGTCAATAATAGTGCATCTTAACAATACATTTCTCCATCTCTTCTTCTGAAGGCAGATTCCACCATTGTGTTGAATCAGACCGAACACAATGCACATCAGATTTGCGGTTTGTCATGTGAGCAATGGGTAGCTTTAGATTTTCACACCCTGAGATATGAAAGCTCTTGGTCCAGATGGGTTTACCATTCTCTGTATAGACAAATATACATATAGATACATTATAGACATCAGTATTTTGGCATGCAAGCTTGACAGGCAGGCTGAGCTCTGTCCCAGCCAAAAGTGAAGTGCTCATCTGTGCATACAAATGGGGAGCCATATAGAGAGGGATTTAAATACAAACCAGACACTTTGTACATGAGGAGCTGACTGTGGATTAAAGGAAACACCACAGCATAACTCCTGCCAGAATGGCAGCACGTGGTCACAGAAGGCTAATGTCACTAAAGCAGGGTCTCTACTGTCTTTAATGCACACTCAGCAAGTTGCCCGTTTTGGGTCTAGATGACCGCTTCAGTGATTCTAGATATCCCTGTGACTGCTGTAGCTGTTGACATGTGAGTAAAAGTGAGCAAAAAGGGAGACACAAACAGGCCTTGCTCTTTAGGGTTTTGCCTGAACTCCCTCTAATCCTGTTAAGTCAAGCCTTCTAAAGGAAAAGTGCAGCCCGCCTCCAAGAACTACTGCACTGTGTTTCCATAGTTACCCAGTATTTCTTCCCTTGCGCCCTTACTGGTGGGTGAGCGAGGGAGCTGGGGGTGAGACACAGCGTGCTAGTGTGGGGAGAAGTGTGAGGAAGGTGAACCTATATGTGATTTTATACACACCACATACCTACACTGGATGCTAAATACAGCGCAAGTAAGTAATTAACTGCAACAGATGTTTCGACAAAGTGCTAAAATGTAGCAATCAGTGCTGATGAACAGACTAGCTGTTAAACAGAAAAAGCTTCAACACAATGAGTAAATGATGTCCTTTTTAATGTTTCTCTGGCTGTGATACAGATTGTGGAAATGACAGAAACCGCAGTACCACAAGCGGCCACTCGAGTGAGTCAATCCCCACTGACTCCCGCGTTAAAACGCTCAACTTCAAAGAATTAAAAAGCACGTTTAGCGTCTATGGATAGTGTCTACTTTCATAATAACTGTACTGTAAGGGAATTTTTTATAACTCATCCACTTGGATACTGTTAACGCCTAAAGTTAGAGGCGTGGACACTTTGACTGAGACGTGTCGGGTGTGTTGATTCCGCCACATGTCTGCTAAGCTTCACCTCCTCTTACTGGAATCATAGAGGTGCAGGAGCAATTTTACACAATCATCTGACAAATAGTATGGCCCAATGTGAGGCTCAGACCTTCCAAGAAGTTTGAGCGTTTTATCTGTTACTTAGCATTTATTGGCAAGCTTGTTATAGCACAGCGCTCCACCTTCTTGTCCAAACATGGTCACTTCTTTCAAAAAAATAAACACTGCAACAGCCAAAGGAGTCCAGAAACCAATTTCTGTATAACGAACCAAAAGATGACAAAGAAGGACCTTTTTGGTGCTGAAGTCAAAGGATCAAAGGTCTGAGACTGATGACCCACCAGCAGCTGTGCTGGTATAACTTGAGTTTGTGCTACCTGCATGCTGCAGGTTTGGTTAGCTGGCTGGCTGATGATGTCATTTTAGAGCCATCATTTACAAGCTCACTGAGGTTGGTGTAGGAAGCAGGGGTGGGGTCACTGTGAGCTGAACTAAATCTGCTGGTGGGTGAACTTTTAGAAGCCAACAAGTCTCCATAAAGGTCTGGTTTAGAGGCCTGTCGGGACAAACCAACACAGCATAACCGTCATTAACCATCCATCAGCTATTACTGACTGTTATTATTTTTCATATATTTTGAATCATCTTCAAATGCAAAACAGTTTTGGCTTCATCTCCAGGTTTATTTACTTCGGCCTCAGCTTCTCCCTTTTTCCGCCACAGCAGATGAATTGGCATATATTTCTGCACTGGATGCCCACCCTCCTATTGATCTGAGACTACACTACCAGTACATTGGCTTGTGACCCCCACGGCTGGGTTTGTGTCTCCTCCCAGTGGTAAACCAAGGACCTTTCGTGTGTAAACCACTACACTTTAGAGGACAGCACTGAAATTCAACTTAAAGGCCCAAAAATTGGTGGATGAAGAACTTTGATCATTTTGACATGAAACTTATTGAGGATGTTCGCTGAGATTTCAAACATCAGCCCAGCTATTCACAATGCTAACCAAATGCTACAAAGCATCATTTTCCATTTCTGTAATTTGCCAGAATGATCTGACATATATATCACAATTTTACACTGTCTGCACTGTGGACCAGTGTCGGTTTCACACATTTGTTGGATACATCGAAGAGAAAACACAGTCCTGAGGAAGCAGATTAAGGGAGATATTAACTGCTACAATCTTGATAATAATAACTGAGAACAGCAACACATGCTGCTTTTCTTTCGCCCATATTTGCTCCTTATTTGATGGAGCATCATACTGACAGTGCTGCAGTCTGATCAGTTCACTTTGATTGCATAAGGGATTGGGTTTATTTGGATTTGGTCTGAATGTCTTCAGTTCCATGAGTTTGCTTTACTGTAGCTCAGATGTAAAGTTCTCAGATGGTGCTTAGGGGTTTATTAAAGAT
This sequence comes from Etroplus canarensis, assembly GCA_015106775.1. NCBI lineage: Eukaryota > Metazoa > Chordata > Actinopteri > Cichliformes > Cichlidae > Etroplus > Etroplus canarensis. The sequence continues at coordinate 34,879 of VUQH01012473.1, forward strand.
GTTCTCCACTGGTCACAGGCTGTGAAAGTCAGTGTTTTCTAAAGCTAACTTTAGATCTTTTAGATCCTTTAGTGAACTTTGAGTTTGTGTGGATCTACCAATAAAACTCAGGCATCAAATGTAATTCAGATTCTGACTGATGACCATGAATATGTAAAAGGCTTTTGTGTTTTCTTTGAAGTTTGACTGAAGGCACTGGCCTCAAAAAAGTGTAGCTTCAAAAGAACAAGCTGGCTTTTAAACAACAACAACAACAACAACAACAACAACAACAACAAGACCTGTCTTAACTCATGGTCTCGGGTGTACCAGGAAGAAGTCAGCGAGTGTTAAATGCAAATTCACTCAGTAAATTCAATTCAAATGAGGGAGAGTGTTGCTGTAGGGAAGTGACAGATGTGTAACTCTGAGATGAACGGTTAGCACGATGAGAACAATGGGCCATCACCTTTCTCTGCCAGTAAATTCAAAGTCAGTCACCGTGATATTGCTACAATATTGACTCAAACATTTGTCCAGTGTTAACCACAAGTAATGATAAATACAGCAGTGGGGATTCCCCAGTCTCATATATCCCTTCAGGCTTTAAGAGTCAGATCAGCAGTTGTAAAACAGAAGAAGTCCTCCTCCTTGAAACCCCTCTGGTTATAGCAGATGTTACAGCATGGTGCATCCAATTAAAAAACAATTTCAGGATTGGGGGGGGTTGATCAGTTCTCGTTTACATCTTGCCTGGATCCCTCTCAGCCTGAAGGCGATGCGAACACTGCAACACACCACTTGCACTTGACTGGCAAACCTTCAAAGAGCTGGCCTATTACAACATCCCCCTCAGGAGAACGACAAGTGTTGCATTGCCCCATTTTTCTGCCAAGGTGCCACGAAAAGAGCAAGAATGACGCAGAGTGAGTGAGCGAGCGAGCAAAGCAGGCAAAGCAAACCTCTTCCCAGATGATGAATCAAAACATGATACTACACCTCCAGACGCAAAGGCCAACGCGCACAGTCCCGCCATTTTGTCCACTGGAGGGATGAAGAGCAGACAGCCTGTTGGTGATATACTATGGATTATGTGGGGAGCCGTGGAGCAGGAAAACAGGGTGGTACTACCAAATCTCTCCAGGACAGGACATTTACAAGGGCTTGACTCACTTCCAGACATTGTTCCTCTCACTAACAGGAAAGTAGCAGCATATAAGCTGCTACCAACAACACCCGCCCCTTCCCTCAAATACAAAAAAAAAAAAACCCAGCACCATA
>VUQH01012481.1:5919-17821 GCA_015106775.1 Etroplus canarensis
ACTAACACCCAACACGGAAAGGTGAGTCAATTATTTTTTAAATTTCAACTTACAGTTCAGTGCCTGACAGAATATATGCCCAAGAACCTTAGTTGTGTCAATATCAGCTAGCTGAATGCAAACTTTAAACAGAAAAAAAAATTTAACAGTGTTCATATTGCACAAGCATGTTTTTTTTTAAAAGTTTCACTGAAATGCACTCTCAGAAGGCTAGTACTTTTTTTTTCATGCCATTACTGCAGTATTGCTTTAACAGGTATTTACAAAAGCCACATTAAAATCAGTCTCTGAGCTGACATCACAGAAAGTTTCCATTCCTTTCATGTGCTTTCTTACTACCTAACTTAAATAAAGAAATAATCTAATTTATGAAATATTTATTTTTTCAGATATTTTTCAGATTATTATTCATTATATCATCTTCCACTTAAAGATTTATGTTTCACGATGTGTTTTACACAAGAATATTTCCCTGAAAACTCTCCTCTGTTCAATAAACTCATAATGTCAGGTCAAAATTCACTGATGACATAAACTTGAATATACAAATGTCAAGTATCCAAGCAGAAAGCTGAGGACCTACTGACTGAACAGGAGGTTGGCCTTCAGAGGCTCACAGAGTGTTAGGGCCAGTTCGGCACCTATTCGAGACAGGCTGAACCCTTTTGTAGGCTGATCTAGACTTGAACTTTCCGTCATCATCTCTTCAAATAAAATGGCACATATGAAAAGTGACAGCAAAACTATGATTGATGTAGAAGGCATTAAGAAAATATCAGCTTTTGGCAGCAGCCAGTCCATAGAAGGTTGGTCACCCCAATGAAGTTAGCCAATTTAACAAGTCTTTGTAAGGTGTGAGCGAAGATTGGATAAAGCAATCATCTGTTTTTTTAAAAAATAAAGATGTTTCGGTGATGTGGTGTAACATGAAAAAGAGCTGACTTAATGAAAGTGCTGGATTAGAGAGATGTGAATGTACATGAACTTGTATGTGTTTGTGTGTAAATGTCCTTGTCTGTGTCTGTGACTGTCAATTCAAATGCGGCTCTGGCATGGAAAGTTTGAGCCCGCATATTTCCCTGGAGAGCCAAACCAAACGATGCTAGGGACATGGAAACAGAAAGACATAAAAAGTGCTCAGTAAAGAGGTTGACAGCACCTCAGGCAGATTTTGTAATACAATTTTCAGGGATGGGTTGACCAAATACTGGATGGGCCAACTCCTCACCAACCCTGAACTCGCAGCCAAACATGCTTTTGTGCCATGTTGTTTGTCTGAAACTGAGGAGGTAATTTATGTATTATTTGGTTATGGTTCATTAGTGTGGAGAATTGGAAGTGGGGTGAGGGAGTTTTTTCGGAGCCGCACACTGGGTCCATCTGCTCTACCAGATTGGCCATACAATATCACACACTGCAGTGAATATTGCTGGGAGTGAGTTAAGGGGTAGGCTCTGTAACGCTGTCTTGCAAAACATTGTTTCTCACTTCATTTAAGTACAATTTGCCAATGATTTGGAGGGCTGAATCGCATAAACAGGTAGCGTTCTCAAATCAGTTGACCACTTGTACATCAAAACCTATTTGAACATCAGCCAAGAAACAGAAAGCTTGGGGTCGATCTGGCATTGGTTAAATGTCTGATACCTTAAGTAGCTCTAATTGAGGTGAGGAGATTTAGGAAGATTTAACACTGTCCCTTCAAGCAAAGCCCTTAACAAAGATGCCCCGTCTAATTTAGAACTTGTTCAGCGTCTGTATATTTGTTAGGAGAAGGCTTTAACATACAGAAACTGAGGCGTTTCCCTATGAGACTAAATACAGAAAACACACAAGTGTTGTGCTATCCTTAAAGCAACTAACCCTTTTTAAAGAATGTTTGTCAAAGGTCTACACCATGTCTGCAATACAGACTGTCTCATGTAAACAGATAAATTTGGGTTCCCCAAACAATTTGTTGTGGTCAGCCGTGCTTAGATTCAAAATAACAAAACATTGTTTACTCCAATTTATCAGAAGCCTTTTGTGCAACTGCACTGATCAAAAAGAGTGTAAGCTCACATGCTGTCAGCTTTTTGTTTTCATAATTCTTGCTACAAGAGGAGGTGCACATCAATAACAACACCCAATCAGTCCATAGCAAAATGGGAAGGTGGTGATCAGGATGCCGCAGCAGAGATGAGCCATTCTTTCATTTAAGAATGTTTTCAGACCAGTAATCGCACCGGCTTTGGACTACACACAAGAGAAAGTTAAAAAGAAACAATCTGCAAGGTCGATAAGCAACAGAGGGTAAATCCATTCTCGCTGTGCCAGAGGAAGAATTTTAAAAAGTGAATTGTTCAGGGGATAAAGCTACACAACCTCCTTAAAATTCACTGTTTTGTTCAGGATCATAAGATGCTGGAGATGAAAAAAATGATGATTAAATGTGCAAAAAGACACACACACACAAACTTTCCACCAACTTCATTGTTTTGTCCAATTAGCCAAATACTGTATTTCTTTAAGTTCTTTCTTCAAAGAAAATGCACATACCTGTGTACTGCAGCACAAATCCATTGCTGCTGAGGGAGGCATCGCTGCGGAAAGCCAAAAAGAGTGTGTGGGAGCTGCTCTCAATGCGATCTGGAACATCTGTGCCATAGAAACTACCCAACAATGGGCTAAGGGAGTCTGGCCCATCGTAGATATGCAAGAAGTCATAACTTGGCTCCAAGCTGAACCTGGTTACAGAAAATGTCATTAAAAATAATCATAGGTGCTGCTTAGAGCTAAAAGTAAGGTAAACAAAAAAAATTTCACTATTTAGATTGTTTTAAATGAAACGGGAAAGCTCAACTGAGGTATAAATCTTCCTTCAGTTGAAGAAGGAGCTGAAGCTTACTGGTTGAAGCTCAAAGAGATGACATAGTCCTGTGTGACAGTAACTGTCCAGTCACACTCTCTTCCATGCGGGTAAGGTTCAGGATAGTCTGGAGACAGGATCAGTCCACTAGGACCTGTCAGGTTCCCGCCACATGGTGCTATGACAAGGGACAAATCCAAAACAGTTCACTGTAGTCTGACGGTAAACACCAAAGGCATTTGGACAGCAACTAAATTAAACAACAAAGTTGATGTAAAATAAAAAAAAAGTTTAATCTTAAGATGATCTAATTATCTTATATATTTTTTGTTCCTAGTTTAACAAGTCTTTTTGTATATAAAATTGTGTTAAACTCTATTCAAGCACAGAATTTATGGGTGAGTAAGACTAACATGTTACAATTATGACCCATCATAAGCTCAATCCAAAAAATAATAATAATGTGGCATAATATACAACCATGTGAGGTCAAAATACCAATGAACAAGGAGGACATGCAATTGCATGGTAGAATCCATCTGCAAGTAGACTGCAAATGTGTTGTAAACATGAACAATATACAGAATTAAATTGTATGGTCTTGTCAAATGACCACAGTTTAAATTAGATGGCATCAAATATAATCTAGAAGAAGGATGAAATGGAAATTTCATTAGGTTGTTAAAACAGATTAGAGGAAACAGCTCAACTGTAATTTTTCATTTAGAGCTTTTGTGCTTTGAAAGCCAGTGAAATTTATAGAAAATGTAAAAAGTTCACGTTACAGTGCTATTACAGTATATCATGAAAGTAGGGCATTTAAGTAGAAGCATGCAATGGTGATTTCCTCATCTGAAACAATTTATTGAAACAACAGCAGTGGAGGGTATACCACAACAAAAAAGGTCAGTGTCTCAATAATTTGTCATGTGCCCTTGACCGTCAATTACAGCTTGACTTCTGTGACTCTTCCAGGCTCTCTGCTGCAACCTGCTGATGACACTCTGTGACACTCTAAGCTCAGTGGCCACTTCCCTCTGAAAATATCCTGTTTGAAGCCTCGCAATGGTGAGGTACTGTTTAGGTACAACTGTTAGCTGTCGTCTTGGTCTCATGATGTCAAAATGTGATGATGATAATGAAGAAGAGGACAGTTTAAATACCAATTTTAATGGAACAGGAAAATGTATGGTCGATTCATGGATCAAACACCAGTTGTGAATTTTGCTGTTAAGCACTTTGTTAGAGAAAGGCAAGTTATGCAAAAAGTACTGAAACACGTTCACCTGTAAAGGTTATAGTGCATTTTAGGTGCATCCTGAAATTTCACCCGAAAGCCCAAAATCCTTAACTTTTTGTGAGTAGTGTGTCTATGTGTGTGTGTGTGTGTGTGTGTGTGATTTTTTTCTTTTTCCCCAGATCGAGCTAATGACAGTTCACAGCTGAAAAGCGTTCATTTCATCCAACAATAAACACTTTACAGTGAGTGCAAGACCGAGAACCCACTGGCCGTAAAATTTGGAGTTGGGCACAATGTGACTTTGCATTATGCCTTTTTTTAAGAACAATGTGAAATGCAATTAACAATAAAAATAAAAGATCATGACAAGTGTCGCAAAATACCTTGCATAGCTTTAAAACCTGTCAAGGGTTAAACAGAGACAGAAACTTTTAAAATATGAGTCATACTTTAAGCAGTTATTTATAATAACCTACTAATGTATGCGCTGTGCACCTGTCCCACAGGATGTTGTAGCAACAGCTGACTGATATAACTGAGACATAGTTAATATGTGCTGATGGTCTCTTACCTTATTTTCACCTGTATCACATAAGTGTCCGACTGTTCGCCAAATATTATCTAATTAAGCTAAGCTCTAATTAAATAAGGAAGTTAATTACAAGGTCTTAATTGCTATTGTTAATTACTTCACACTGTTTAGTAGAGAACTAAGTGTGATAATATATTGAAACAAAGACTGTACAAAGTGTATAGGTCTGACTGAGAGGTCTGTGTTGTTATTGAGGAGCAGGATAATCAGATCTCTCTGTCTGCCACAGTGACTTCAGTAAATGTCGAGGGAACATGGCGATCAGGTTTGCCACTTAGGATTCACTTAAGGAGTCTGTTAAGTAATCGAGTTAGTAATCTGTATTCTCTGCCTGTACCACAAAAGTCAGACCAGTAAGAGAAGGCATACAGTAAGTTTTATTAAGCGGAAATAAAACTACTGCAATACTATATAAGACATCTTATGATTTTACACTCTTCCCTTCTGATTAAAACCCCATTAACATATAAGATTTGCAGTTAAATTGTAGCTTTCCTTTCATAAGTGAGTGAGCTGCTAAAACATATTCAGGAGTGTTCTTGTTAACTTGAAAAAACACAACGGTAAAAATGCTATGATCATGATCCCTGTAGGCTTTTGGCATAAGAACATGCTTATACTGTAAAGTACCTGTGCATGTAGGAGGGTCTGGCTGCCAGAAGAAGCGACCGTTGATCTCAGTGCAGGTGATCCTGTTGGCCCCCTGCAGGATGTAGCCAGGATCACACTGGAACACCACATGGTCCCCGGGCTCCCTGCTGTCGCCGCTGCGGGTCCCATTAGTAGGCATGCCTGGGTCGTTGCAGGAGGTTGCAGTAGAGACTGAAGGAGCAAAGGGAGGCTTAATCAGTGAAACAGCATTATGTGGTCCTTGGTTAGAAGATGAAACGAGGGTATTATTGTCATCCCCTACAGTTAAACCTGTGACTGGTGAAAGTGGTCCCACCCCATCGTGTTCATTTAACATTCCCATCACCCCCTATCATCCTTCCCTCTCACCAGAGAACTGCAGAGCGAAGCCCTGTTTGCTGGTGAAGAAGTCTGTGGTGAACTGCAAACTGACAGTGTTAAAGGTGCTGTGGATGTCTTGGGGCAGCACTGAGCCACTCAACTCCCTCAGCAGGACACCTACATCCTGGGGCCCATCCCAGATCCGAAGCACATCATGAACCTCTTCCGTGTGGAAAACCAGGAAATGCAGACTAAAAAAAAAAAGAGCAAGACAACAGTGATAGTTGACAGATGACACTCTGTGATAAAATAAATAGAAATTAAAAAATAGGAGGTGACCTCTGAATATGGTCACCTCCTATTTGTTTACAGCCATAGGTCCTTCTGATGCATTCTCTCCATTCATCTTTCTATGAGGTTAGACTAAGCCTTAGTATTTTTGTTTAAATAGAGATTAAAATTAATTATCACTGAAATAAAGCAAAAGGAAAAAGGTAAAAAAAAAAAATAAAAAAAAATATATATATACATATATATATATATATATTTATATAATAATAATCACGTTTTCTAAAATGCAATAAATGATGAGTCAGAGACAAACAGGAGGAAATAAATGGATTAAATCAAACCGTACATTTTAAAGAATCAATTTACACCTGATAATGAGATTAAAGGAGGCAATGAGAACAAAGGAAAGACAAAAACGCAGTTACGGTCAAGTGTAAATGGGGGAAACAAATAACATTTTAAAGTGAATCACAGACACCAGATCCAGAGCATCCAACGGATGTTCTACAATGTCAGTCAAACAGATACATCTGCCACAGGATTTAATAGTTTCAGTCTAGACATCAGAAAGATGATGCTGTCAAAATATCTACCCTTCACTTTGGCTTAGACAGCTGTCAGCCAGCTGGTGGTCTGATAGATGCATGATGCACTACAGCTTTGTACATGTGCGTTCGTTTGTAAGCACGGCAGCTTCCATGTTGTGTATGACGGTGTTCATATGTGTGCTTTGGACAAGCTGAAGACGACTGCAAGGGTAGAAAGCAGGACTGAAAGTGTACAAATGAGAAATGGACGGCATTGTTGACACTTACTACTCGGTATATGCCAAAGCAGTCTCAGCAGCTTTACATCCTTTAACAAAGACTCCAGCACTTGTTTGCACTCATTTCAACTGTGCTTTTGATTTTTTTTCCCTCTGAAAATGACTGCTGTCTGACATGTCTTTAAAATGAGAAATTGTAGAAGATTACAACGTGATGAGGGTGTATTGAACTGTTGTGTTGAACTTGACACAAAGTAAAAGCATTTATCACACAGTTTATTTGTCTTCCAACATTTTACAGCAAAAGCAAACAGTACCTCAAATGCTCGTTCAAGTGCTCTACTTGTATCTTTTCGGAGAGATATCTGCACTGCACTATTTGAATAGAAGCTCACTTGAGTAAAGGACTCACACTGTGGTACTGGAGCAAAAACGTTAAAGGTGATAAATGTTAATATGTTCCATGTTATAAATAATAACCTGTACTTTAAATCCTTTGTAAAGTTTGGATATTGTGGGTCGATGGTGAACTAATATAAAAATACGACACAGAAACTGTTTTATTATGGTAATTTTCCAGCAAACATTTTGCACTGAAGCAATATCCTGGAACTTGCCCTCATGGTACAATAACTGTAGATTTTAATGTATAGCAAACAGCAGTGTTTTGAAGTTATACTTATTGTAATAAATTGCTTACACTGCACTTAAATTAATTTCAAAAGGAAATAATCTGTATAGCTGTGTATATTTTTACTATTTTGTGAAAAAAGCTTATGCTAGCTTTTCTGTAAATTTGCCCAGTACTCACTTTTTCAGAGAAAACAAAACAAAACAAAAAAACTTCTTTTTTTTAAAATTCAATGAGATGAATGGTAATTTGTGTCCCAGTCATCCTGAGGAAACATGGTACATCATGTGCTTTTACTATTCTCATGCCTTTACGCACAGACCCACACAGAGCCTTGAGCTACAGATGATGCAGAGGAGAAACAGCAACCCACTGATATGTCGGGTTTAGCAACAAGTTCCCACCGTTTCTGCATAATTGGTGTCAGACTCTGATTCCCATACTGTCTGATGTGTGAGCAGTAGCCAGAGGCTACTAAACAATCTGCTATGAGTGTGTGTGGATACTGTACATAACCTACTTGACAAGTCCTGTCGCAACGCTTGTGAAAGAAATGCACATAAAGCAAACACATGCAGACAGGCACACCAGTAAACACTCACATTAATGTACACTGATAGCTATTTTTGAAGTAGATGCTGCATACATACCTTATACAAGCATTGGTGTCTTTTACAAAAGGTAAAACAATGCATACTTAAATATCATACATTTACAGTAAGGACCTTTGTAGGTCATATTATATATACAGCATATGATCTGTGAGGCTAAACTATGTAACTGGCAATACTCTGTTAAAAATTCATTTTTATAACACTGTCTCTTTACAGTCTGGATACTTATGATAATGTGATAAAATTACCTATTAATGGCATAAAATTGTGAGTTTTGTCTCCTGAATGAGCACACCAATCTCAGGTAATAACCAAGTGTTTTCTTTTTTACAGCTTCAAATTTAAAGATGGGACTTTTGAGATTTTTTTCAGAATCTAACTAAACAGTCATAATATGCTCCACTTTGGAATACCCAAAGGTAAAAAGGTAGCCCTTTCAGAAAAGGGAAGAAAAAAAAAAAACTGAAAAATCTCAGTTGCACCAATTTGTTTTGCCCATGTCAAGAAACATGTTAATGCTTTGGCATTGTGACCCAAAGGTCGTGTTTCGGTTTAGCACCACTGATGAAAGTACTGGAATGGCATATTGTGTTCAGCTTCCACAGTAAAGCAAACTAAAATAAATACTACTATGGTATTCATTCCCCTGCTCATACTTCTGTTGCTAATAAGCTAATATTGACCAATGCATACAGTACCCTGCCATATACATACACTACCAGTCAAAAGTTTTAGAACACCACAATTTTTCAGTTTTTTTTTTAAATTCAAGCAGTTCAATGTCTCGTTTCACTCTGAAATGAAAGCATAGAACAAACAAGCTATTGAAGTTCAAAAAGAAATCATGGAATAAACAAAAATGTATTCTAAACTGTTGACTCATCAAAGTAGCCACCTTTGGATGTAACAGCTGAACACACTCATGACATTCTTTCTACAATGGAAATCAAATATTCTTCAGCAACTTCTTCCCAACTCTGTTGCAGAAGTTTACATAAATGTGTGGCACTTGTAGGTTGCTTTGCTTTCACTCTTCTATCCATTTCATCCAAAACCAGCTCGATAGTGTTTAGGTCTGGAGGTTGTGTGTTATGGATTGTGGTTTTTGGTATTGTGAAACTAGGTTTTGTTTAATTCTAGGATGTTTGGTTTTCCTTTTTCTGTCTCGTTCTTGTTTCTTTCCAGTTTGGTTGCATCCCCTTTGCTGTGTGCCTTATGTTATACTTTCATTGTTACTGCCCCAGCTCATGTTTAGTTATTGGTTCTTTGTGTCTTCCTCATGTTTTCCAATATTCAGCCTCCTTGTCTCTAGTCTCGGTGTGTTGGTTAATGTTTCCCTTCAGTTCTTGTATTTATTATCTTTGTACTGTGCCTGTTCCGTGTTATCCTGGGTTCAAGGTTGATCTACCTGCACTGCTGCAGAACAGCTTTAAGTTGCTAACCTATTGCTTGTTCCCTGAAAAAGGCCTTTTTGTATAACATACACGTACATTATTTTTCAGATTTAGATAACCTTACTTTTTTTTTAACCTCTAGCATTTCATCACTTGACTGCTTGAATTTTAATAAAAAACTGAAAAATTGGGGTGCTCTAAAACTTTTGACTGGTAGTGTATAATAACCATTTTAAGATCAATGAAATTATTCAAGTTAGAGAAAAAAAAAGTAGCACTTTACTAATATATATGTCATGTAAAAAACAATAAATTTGGAACACTCTATGCAGTCCTTTGTAAAACTCAGTACATTGTCACTGCTTCCACAGGAATTAAGAGGGTAAGAAGCTGCCAGCTGCTGCTCAGCAAATGCACTCAATTAACTGATCATCTGCAAACATGACCAATGCTATAAAAGCAGAAGTTCTGGCATCTTGCTGGTCTGGAGCATTTAGGTGTGTATTAGCAATGTCACAACCTTCCCAGGAGTGGATATCCCAGCAAATTCACCCCAAGGTCAGACTGTGCAATGCTCAGAGAAACTGTAAATAAAATGCAAGTGCTACATCTCAGACTCTACAGGCCTCAGCTAGCATGTTAAAGGTTAAAGTTCATGACAGCACAATTGGAAAAAAGTGAACAAATATGGTTTTTTTGAAAGGGTTGTCAGGGAAAAGCTTTCTAAAAAATGTGGCAGCACGGCTTGGGTTTCCAAAGTTGCATCTTGACAAACCACAAGATGTCTAGAACAATGTCCTTCAGACAAACTGAATCAAAGTGGAGATGTTTACCCATACTGCACCGCTTAACATTTGGCAAAAACCAAACACAACACAAAATCCTCATATCAAGTGTCAAGCAGGGTAGTGAAAGGATGATGACTTGGGCTTGTTTTGGTAAATGGTAAATAGACTAGCGTTTATATAGCGCTTTTCAACTCTGAGCACTCAAAGCATGTTTTACTACAAGCCTCATTCGCCCATTCACACAACACTTTAGTCTTTGCCTTTAAGCGCATTTAATTACCATGCACACATTCACACTCCGATGGATGCATCAGGAGCAATTTGGGGTTCAGTGTCTTGCCCAAGGACATTTCAGCATGTGGACTGGAGAAGCCAGGGATCAAACCGCCAACCTTCCTGTTGGAAGACAACCCACTCCATCTCCTGAGTCGCAGCCACAGGATCCGGTGTCCTTGCAGTCATTGGCCATTGACCATGAACTCCTCTGTATACCAAAGTATTCTAGAGTCAAATGTAAGGCCATCCATCTGACAGCTAAAGCTTGGCTGAAACTGGGTCATGCAACAGGACAAGCACAAGCACACCAGCAAATCTACAGCAGAATGGATGAAAAAGCAAAGAATTAAGGTGTTTCAGTAGCTCAGTCAAAGTCCAGGCCTCAATCCAAATGAAATGCTGTGGCTAGACCTTTAAAGAGCTGTGATTAAACAAATGCCTGCAAAACTCAATGAACTGAAGAAATGCTGTAAAGAAGAGTGGGCCAAAATTCCTTCACAACAAACTGAGTGACTGATAAAGGGATACAGAAAACCATTACTTCAAGTCATTGCTGCTAAAGGTGGTTATACAAGCTATTGATTCATGGAGTGTACTAAGATTTTCACATGAGTGCATTGAGTCTTGTAAAAACTTTTTTCCACATGATTTTTGTGCCAATTGAGGAGATAAAGATGGGCAGCTGAAAAATGTTCCTTACACTCTGCTTTGAGGCAGAAAGAATCAAATCTTTAATATTCTAGTAATGTTAGAGAACAAGCAGGTTTCTTTTCTTTACAGGGGCAGCAGCCTAAAGACTGATGAGATGGATGTCGAACAACTCAGTGCTTTCAATCAAAACATGTAGGTGTGAAAGTGACCTTTTTTCCAACTACTGGTAAGGAACACTTGAGCCAAACAATTGACTGAAGTGCAACAGTACACGTAAGGGATTCTCCTTGAAAGCTCTCAGCGTGTTCAAAGATCTCTATCCCTGTCATGCAAGTGCCTCTGGCACTCAGATGCTTGTTATGCAAATACTGTTATGAAACCCTCAGGTACTATGATCTACTTACGCTCCACCTCCCCATACTTTAGACAGGAGATGCTGAAATGTTTCACTGAGTTAAATGAATGAAACAAAAATAGCATGTTTTCAAACATTTGTGCATATGTACTCATGCCTTTTTGTATAGACTGTGTGTGTGTGTGTGTGTGTGTGTGTGTGTGCGTATGGGTGTGTGTGTGTGTGTGTGTGTGTGTGTGTGTGTGGGTGTGTGTGTGTGTGTGTGTGTGTGCGTGTGTGTAGGGGTGTGTGTGTGTGTGTGTGTTTTAGAGAGAGAGGGAGAGAAAAAGAGAGTATTGAGATGGCACTGATTCTGTGAGTGTAAAATATTCTTCTGGGGATTTGCCTAAACCAAAATGTCAGTTGGAATGTGTTGGACCTGCTCGTGTGTTGAAGGATCTCATGTAGTAAGTCCACCTTTAGGACCATAAGCTGTCAAATGGCATTATGTTCCATTTCCAGATGT
>VUQH01012483.1:4765-31379 GCA_015106775.1 Etroplus canarensis
TTGTGGCGGTTTTTCCCCCCCCCCCCCCCCTCCTTTTTCTTTGATGTTATTCTCAGTCCCTGAATCAAATCTAACATCGAGTCCAGCACAGAGTATGCTTTGTTTGGTAATATTCCTGTAAGTGTTGCTGAGGTTGTCCTTGCATGCTCCTTCTCACTGCCACCCCCCCCCCGCGCTACTCATTCATATCTGTTTTCTGTTTAGGCCGCCAACTATTTGGACATCAAAGGCCTGTTAGATGTCACCTGCAAGACAGTGGCCAACATGATCAAAGGCAAAACCCCAGAGGAGATCAGGAAGACTTTCAACATCAAAAATGATTTCACAGAGGAAGAGGAAGCCCAGGTACTTATTCCAACCTTCCCCTGTCTTACATAAGTTATGAGAAATTAAACGCATCACTTGGGCATATTGCTGAAGATGATTAAAAATGAATATTCTGCCATTAGGAGGCAAGGAATTTCCAAAACTGATTTGTTGCAGTGGTGGCATCCTGTTACAGCACCAGAAGGACCAGTTTCTTTCAGAACTGTTTGTAAAGGCAGCCTGCGTGGGACTGAATGAAACCCCTGAATTCACTGATTAAGACATTTGGTCCATATAGTGTGTAGGTCTATAGTGATGCCACGAGCTTTGTAGAGTCAAAAGTCAACTTTCTCCGTGTGACTGTCCATCTGTAGCCATCTTGCCAGATGTGGGAACTTTTTGACTCATTTGTCCCTCTTGTCCACAGGTACGCAAAGAGAACCAGTGGTGTGAAGAGAAGTAGATGGAGATCCTGCCAACACTACCACACTGAAAAGAATTGTCTTTGCTAATTGGTTGCACTGGCGTTGTTCATACTTGTTAATATTTAGTAAATTTAGAGTCCCATCCCTCCCTATTCATCCCACCATCACCACTTTCCCTTAATTTCAGTAAACCAGTAACAGCATGACCATTTTTAACTCACCTGTGTGGTGTCATTAATTTAAAGCTTAAGAATCTCTTCTGTTTCCACAGGATGTGTATTGACATAAGTAGTCCAGGTTTCACAGCTTTGTACCCTTAAAGATCTGAAGACTGTCCTTCCCTTCATATTACACTTTTTTTTTTTTTTAACTTTTCATATTTTTATTTTAGTTTGAGTAAATAAAAATGCTTTTTGACAATGGAAATGCAAGGGTGAATTTTTTTTTGGGGCTCTGTAAATGTATTTGTTTTGTGAACCCGTGTTAAGGAGCTGTTTATAGGGAAAAGTGGAGTTTGAGGTAGGAAGGTTACTTTTCCTTTTTTTTTTTAATGCATAACGTCCCCTGGGCTTGAAGTACTTGTGCGTTGTCACACAGCGTTGGGTAACCCAGTCCTAAATTCATGTTGTATTGAATTGGAAACTTTTCCCAGTAAAGCTCTGATGCTGATTTTTGGGATGCTTTAACATACTGAAAGAGTAAATAAAACATATTAAATGCACGGTGTCTGTCATTTGTTTGGACGATGCCACCAGCTGAGGAGTCCAATTATAAAGCAGTCATTGACCAGATTGTCAAAACACTTTATTACAAACAAAACACAGGTAATACATCAGAGGCGTTAAAAAAATACTAAAGACATCTTTGAGGGCTTCTGCTACTGAACGCCCTCAAATTTAAAACTATTTCCAGCACGAGAGCTCTCTCTGCTGGAGGAAAACTGTATTGCTGTACAAAAAGCTCAGCCTATGGTTTATGTCCAGAGTTTGAAGCTGTAAGCACAACAGTAAATTAAAGCCTTTTTTAATTAAAATGTCATTAAAAATGCACAGATTGAGACCACGAGATATAGTTCAAACGCTGCTGCATTAACACTTGACCAATAAAAACAAAATGCTTTTGCACAAGACAAAATGTATTGCTGTAAGAAATAGTAGAAACTAAAAGATTTTTTTAGAATATTTTTAAATTTTTTTTTGCCTTTTTTACATAAAATCATACAAAAGTTTAATTATAAAACTTTACAACACAATGCAATATAATAGTACCCATTTGGTCTCAGTTTAGTTTGCTGAGCTGCAATAATGTTCAAAGGAAAACAAGATTTAAAAAAAAAACAAAAAACTTGAGGGTTTCCCCACCTGCAGAACATCTGATTTTAAGTCATGAGATTCTTACAAAAAAAACAAATTAGGTAAAACACAAAATTTGAACAGTAACCTTGATGACTGACAACCTGAAAGTGCCTAAAAGTGATGTAACTTGAATTTTCTTTAAAACTGCTGTAAATGTTTAGTCAAATGAAACTGCACAGGGGATTAAAAAAAAAAAAAAAGTTTGGGAACAGAAAATAGTGAAACTTAGTCAGACTTTGAATCTGAGGTTCTGCTGGTCAGGCTGGGTGGTTGTTGGGTCTTTGCTCCCCTCTTGTGGTTCAATGTTGCTGGAGCCGACGGTGATGAACGGGCAAGAGACGAATGTGATGGCGATGGTTTGAGGGGTTATTTGCAAAATAGTCCGATTGTCATCGCTACTGATTTACTGGTAAAATAATTAGCAGAGGCATGCACATAGCTGAGTTTAACTGCAGCAGATGGAGCCAGTGAAGCAGATTTTTGTTTTTAGTTTTTGCGTGCGCACCAATGCTGCCTCTGCCATGTGTCCTGAAACTGGTGGATTTTTAAGGCACCAGTTCAGTGGACCTGTAGATCTTGTGTCCGCTTTAAAATGAGATGAGTTAGTCACCATAAAATTAGTATGAAATGTTACGTGACAGATCCCTAAACATGGAAAGGCCTTATTGATGATGTGGTATAAAACACAGCTTTCAAATTCTTTTTCTTCAATATCACAAAGAAAGACAGTTGCTGTACATGAGACTGAAGGAAGGTGATGAGGGTGATCTTCATGGCTCTGCGGGAAGCTGAGGTGTGCGGGGGTCGCCGCTGCCATCACTGAGTCTCCGTTAGCACTTTGAGAGAGAGTCCTGCGGCCTTGGCAGCCGACGAGCCGTGCGTCTGCCTGCTGGACAGTTCCGGGTGTGTGTGGGCGTGTTTCGCTGCTGGCGGACGGAGGTCGCCGCGAGTGCCGGCGGACTGCTCCGGGGGTAAGCGTGCGTGTGAGAGTGTGCGTGCCGGCGGGGACAGGGGGAGTCGTGCCGAGGGGGAGGCGGGCGGTGGGGAGCAGCCCGGGGAGTGGGGGCGCTGGTGCTGGAAGAGACGGTGGCGGGCAGGAGACGGGGATGGGGGAGAGTCTATAGCGCTTAAATCTGAAGAAGTTGGGCTGGGGCAGCCTCCTCCTTGAAGGTAGCGAATGCACTTCTTTTTCCTCCTAGGAACAGTCAGAGAGAATTATCTGTGAATAAAGTGTGGATGGTAAACGTCAGCAGGCTTCAGTGAAGATGCAACATTCACAATGAGGTCAATGAACAGGGAGACTAATGGTCACAGTACACAACAGAGGGGTATTAGTGCCACTCTGACTGATTACCACATGGTATCCCATATCTGAGCGTGGCTCCACCTTGTGAGTCTGTGCGTGTGTGCGCGCGTGTGTGTTCGTGGCAAAAAGTGATCTTGTATAACTCGGGCAGTTTTGAGGACCTGGTCCATCTGTGTGTTCAGACGATTTGTCCGCGCAGGAAGCATCACAGCAGCGTAAGACAGGGTTTGTCTGCCATTACCGTGCTGGCATTCCCCACAGCACCAATCAGTGCCGTTCCAGGACCGTTACTGCAGCTGGCCGCTCACGTTGTTCTAGTGTTTTAGCATTACGAGTCAGGGAGAAACGGTAAAGTAGCAGAACTGAGTACAAAGAATCAGTCCACAATGGGATTAAACACAGGACTTTCACTCGTGAGACTCTGGTGAAGGCCTCGTTCAAAATATAGTCAGTGTAGACCAGCGGTTGGCTACCTTTACAGTCTAAAGAGCCATTTTAGTGTCCAACAAATCTGTATAGAAAATGCTGGGCTTAATAAAGTATGCATTCTGATTAGTGAGGTGTACATTAAAATCCTTAACCACATGGGACCACTCTGCAGTGGGTGATTTATGATTACTTGGTACTTTCACTAAACATTTTTTATGGCATTGGAAACATGTTTTTGTTGCATTTATATTAAGTTCTAGAAGTAAAATACTGAAAATTGTAGGAAAAACTCTGCTTTGAAACATGATAAAAGCTGCACGAGCCACTTTGATTCTTACCCGTTTGTGCGAGTGAGTGAAGCATGCTGGGAAGCCAGCAGCCTCACCGGTGAAAGCAAACAAATCTTTAAAAATATATTGTTCATTTGCATATTCCTATTCATCTAGTTTTTCCTGCCAAAGTCACAGGGAGACACTGAAAACCGGCAAAAGAGCCACATGCAGCTCCGGTGCTATGGGTTTGAGACCCCTGGGGTAGACATTGTTTCCACAGCTTTTTAAAATTGTTTTTCTGTTTTTAGTTAAAGGTTTTGGACTTATGCTTGGCTAGAGTTGCTCCGCAAGCAAAAGATCCCTGGTTTGAGTCCCCGGGTGGGGACACAAGGCATCAGAAAGGGCATCCAGCGTAAAATCTATGCCAAAAGCACATTCATCCCCTCTGGGAAATATGAGGGAGCCGAAGGCGCTTAACTTCCTTGATTAGGGTCAGGAAAACAGGGTGGTGTTTGTTTAACCTCCTGAGACCTGAGCTCCTGCTTGGGACTGATGGGATGCAACAGGTCTGTGCCGAGTAAAATCAAGTACAAGAAAAGCCAAATGTAAGCGGACACAGGGTCTCAGGAGATTTAAATGGTCCCTTTTACGTGCACGTGTTCGACTTCTCACATCTTACGCCGTTTTACCCAATTTCCAGCGGTATACCAGAAGAACATCATCATTGGTCAGCTGCAACGACACCAATACGGTGACATCGCATCGCACTGCTAGATACAGCCACAAAACATGATGTATGCGTGTGTGTGTGTGTGTGTGTGTGTGTGTGCGTGCGCGCGCGTGTGTGTGTGTGCGAGCTCAAGTGTGGTCTGGTCCACGAAGTCATAAATATGTAGCACTGGCTACTGAGAAATCAGGGTTCTAATCCAAGGTTGCAAGGTATGAAAAATAATAACTACACCTCAGAAAAGGAACACAAACTAACTGAAACAATGTGCATTTACAAAACTAAAATTAGTCAAAAACACACAGGAAATGTCTTCATGGAGGCAGTGATGAATGACATTTCTATTATTGGGATGTCTACATGACTGAGAGTCAACTGCCTAATATCTTCCGAATGGCTTACATTTTCCCCGCTCACAAACACACTTGTCTGAACATTTTTAAAACAAGAATACTTAAACCGAAGAAAGAATGAGATGAACCTTAACCGAAAACAAAAAACCTGAAAGCCAAATTTAGCCAGAGATATTAGATACACTGGGACTGATGTGATCCCACTGCAAGATGATATCTGGTTTAAAATTCTTGTGAATCTTAAGCAAACCAGATGTGATCTATAATAGTCACAGGTTATTGTAATGTGTGATGTACAGAAAGAAAGTGATACGTTTTCTTGTCATTGGTTGGCTGTGTTACAGAAACTGATTATAAAAATCCACTGAAAAGTCAAAGAGTCTCACAAACAGTTAAACTTTGGACATTGCTAGTTCCAGACTGGCCCCAATTTGGCTTAAGACATTATTATACCATAAATAAACCTAATAACAGCATTTATGTATACACAGGAGAGGGGCACACAAAAACACACTTTTTATGAACATTATAATCAAAATTATTAAAGTTAACTAAAACTAGTCTAGAACTAGGTGAGGAAAAACATTTTAGTGAACTGAAATTAAAATATCAGACTTCTGAAAGAAATACAAGCCAACCAGAATGATATTTTGCATTCACTAAACTGAAATAAAATATACAGGAAGTGTCCTTAGTTTAAGTCTCTGTCACTTTGGCCAAATTTGGTAAGACTGATGAGTCTATCGAAACTTAGGATGTCTGTGTGACTGAGAATCCACTGCGCCTCCACAAAGTGTTGAGTAATTTCTAATCTGAACATCTTAAAACTTCCCCTGACAAATGACATCCATATTATAATCATCAAGAAAAGTAAAACTAACACTGACACTAATAAAAACTAAACTTAAAATAAACATTTTCAAACAAAACTAAACTTAAATGAGCAAACATGCTCTGGAAACTAACTAAAACCAAACTGAACTGAAGACAAAAACTCAAAATAAAAATGAAAAAAAGGTCAATTAGAAAATGCTAAGCTAATAAATGATCCAAACCAATACACTCATAATACAACAGTCTAAGGGGTAGCGATTCTTGTGAAAATGGAACACAACAAGTATGACCTACTCCTTGAACGCAGTATCAATGAAGACCCATTAGGTGATCATTGTGCAGTTTCCAGTAAAATCTAAGCAATGCTCTAGGAGGAGTAGCGATTCTTTCGAATTGTGGACAGGTGGCTGGACCCCTCTCCATGGCATCAACTCATACAGAGGAGTAGTGATTCTTGTAAAAACATTAAAGTGGCCATACAAGGGACAAATATAACTCAGAGTACAATTTGGGTAAGAAAGTTTCAGGAAAATCTAATTAGTACCCTAGGAGGAGTAGCGATTCTTGTGAATAATGGAAAAGTACCCATAAAACTACAAATTGATCACAAGCTGGTTGAGGATCCATTAGGTGATCATTGTGTGCGAGTTTCAGTGAAATCTGAACAATGCTCTAGGAGTAGTAGCAATTCTTTTGTATTATGGACAGCTGGCTGGACCCCTCGCCATGCCATTAATTCATACGGAAGAGTAGCGATTCTTGTGAAAACAGAAAAAAGGCCGCTCAATGACAAATATGACGGAGCACAATTTGGTACCTTAAGACAGGGGTGTCAAACTCCCAGCTTGCGGGCCGCTTCCGGCCCTGCCCCCTACTTCCGGTCGCTGATTTGATGTCAAAAATATGTAATCTGGCCCTTTAAACGACCACACTGCGATTATATAATGAAATTTGGATGCACTGAATTATATAATTGAAATGTGGTGCTTAATAGGGCTGAATTACAGCCGGGAATTTGACACCCCTGCACTAAGAGGAGTAGCGATTCTTGTGAATATTGAAAAAGTGCCCATAAAACTATAAATTGAGCACAAGTTGGGTGAGGACCCATTGGATGATCATTGTGTGCATGTTTCAGTAAAATCTGGACAATACTTGAGGAGTAGCGATTCTTGGGAACTGTGGGCGGATGAATGGCTGGTTAGATTAGCTAATAAAAAGTATTTAGACAAATAACCCTTAAAAAAAATGTAGACTAGCATTTTAATTCTGCTTACACCTTCATGCTAAGCTAAATAGTATCTGGTTCTATAGTTTGGTACAGACCATAAAAAGTAGCGACCCTCCAGCCAGTGAATGCAGCAATTGTTACCAGGGAATAAACACAACCTCCAAATGAATATAGTCTTTAAAAGTAATTTAATTTAGCACTATTAGCATTAAGTAATAAACTCCTTCAATTAAGGCTTTAACGAGAGCCTCAGAGTCGACCGCGTCAGCGAACACTAGCGCTCCAAAAGTCGTATTTATTGTGCAACAGTTTCAGATTTCACTCCATTTCTACAGATTTAGTTGTGAACTAAACACAGTCCATCTGTCTAAAAGATCAGCAATAACGCTGCTCTGCACTGTGAGGTGTTATACTTAAAAGCAGATTTGTGTACCGCTAAGTGCAGCATCAAAGCAGTTAACAGGATCCCATGATCATTACCAGAATATGATATGAGTCACCAGGTTTAACCGCAAGGAAAGGCGCTAGGCCATATTTAGAGAGGGAGAGAGGGAGGAAGAGTGCAATAGAAAGTGATTTCTAAATGTCAGAGTTCACCATCAAAAGGCGCCCGTTACCACATCGCATGAATGGAGAAAGTTGAAAGCAGATGGGCATGAGAATGCCGTCAAAATGCAAAGCTGCAGGGAGCGTGTGTGTGTGTGTGTGTGTGTTGAGCTGTGGTGATAAGGATTTGCTCTAACCGCATTCAGCCCCCTTTGTTCTCGCAAAGCGAAACACACACACTCAGATTTCCATGACGTGATGGTGGGGAAGACGACAGGGTTTCTACAGTGCTGTGGCAGGAGAAACTTTTTGTGCAGAACCGCACGGATCCCTCACTCCTGCAGCAACGCTGCAGCGTACTGTAAATCCTGCTGCGACGAAAACAGAGCGGCGAGAGCCGGTGACAGGTTTGCTTCTGATGATTTATCTTGTACTGTTACCATTCGTCTGCTTTACTGCAGAGAAAGGGTTTAAATATAAAGTGTGGATCCGTGCTATAGAGCTGCCCACCTCTGGCAGATAGATAAAAATCTAACAAGCTGTGCAGCCAGCGTATCTGATCACTAAATAACCCCTGCACGCCCAGTTTCCTGTTTCATAAAAAACTCGCAGTCTCAGGCTAATCCTGGGCTCACAGTGGGAAAAGTGGGAAATTCCCAGCTTGAGTTTAGAAACCGGACTGCAAACTGGATTTAACGATTGCAACATGGCAAGGTTAGAAGTCGAAAGAAGCTTTAGCTACTTCAATTCGGGAGCTCAAATATTATCCGAAAGTTTGATCTGTTACAGGGAACATTATTAACAAGTTGTACAGCACTGTGCAAAAATCTTGAGCCACCCCGATTGAAATGTGCAAACATAAACGGAAAGACAGTACACGAAGCAAAAACAGAGTGTGTACAGTTCTAACAAGCTTCAAAGTCCATATTTGTTATGAGCACCTTTATTCTTCAGCACAGCCTGAACTCTCTTAGCCAAGTCTTCGGGAATAGTTCTCCAGGCTTCTTGAAAAGACATTCCAAAGCTCTTCTTTGGATGTTGGCTGCCTTTTGTTCTCTTCTCTGTCAAGTTGAACCCACGTTGCTTTAGTAATCTTGAGGTCTGGGCTCTGTGGAGGCAAGTCTATGACTGATAGTGTTCCACTGTGTATTTTTCCATCCAAGTAGGCTTTTACTGCACTGGCAGTGTGTTTGGGATCATTGTTCCATCAGACACTTTCCAGATGGTATTCCATGTTGGATCAAAATCTGATGGTACTTTTTCTGTGTTCATAGTTCTATCAATTTTCACAAGATCCTCAGCACCACTGGCTGAAACGCAGCCCCAAACCATGACAGAGCCTCCACCGTGTTTTACAGGTGGCTGTGGACACTCCCTGTTGGACCTCTCTCCTGACTTACTCCGTTCATATTGATGACAATCTGAACCAAAAATTTTCATTTTGGATTCATCACTCCATATGACCTGTTACCACTGATTTTAAGTTGAGTTCTTTTGCAGTTTGATATACTTTAACCTTTTTTCTCCCTGTTTCCCTTCCTTAAGAATGGCTTTTTGACAGCCACCCTTCCACTGAATCAATTTCTGATGTGACTTTGGCAGACAGTAGATGAAGGGCCAGATGCATCAATGTCAGGTCTTTGCTGGATTTTTCCTTTATTTATTTGGGACATGACTTTCAGATACTGTTCATCTGCTGCAGATGTTTTCTTTTATACCTGCCACTTCTTCCTCTGTCCTGCACTTGTCCAGTTTCCTCATTTTTTTTCTGCCAACAGCATGCCAAGATGTGTCAATTTTTTCCTTGGGAGTCGCCTTGTTGGTGCAAAAATCCTATTTCATGTACATTACTGTACGTTTGCAGAAGCTTAAGCCTGATTTAAACTGAATATCACGCCTCTGACCTGTAAGTATGTTAACCAGCTCACTGCTCTATTAAGGAGAGGTTCTAAATGAGAGTTGTTCCCCTTTAACCATTACAACAACAGTGCTGAACCCAAACCGATTTTGCTGTTTAATGCTTCATCATAAAAAATACATACATTTTGAAATAATGGCTCTGGGAGAGGACTTACTTTAATTTAAGGACTTTAAAAAGTAGTCAGCTATGCATCACGCGTGGTTACTTTCCTTTTTTGACCTGAGGTAATTTGGCTCTACATTCATATGAACTTGGGTGGCAAAAGCCACCTTTTCACATCCACAGAACAGACACCTTACCTGCAGTATAACGCTTCCTTTATCACGCGGCTGAAGTATAACTAAAGTTACCACAGTCTACAGTCGCTATATAACTACATATGTATAGCTTGTGTTCGCAGAGCAGCAGGTTAGTAAGAGATGACATGCAGCGTTCAGTTTTGGAGGGGGAGCTTGTCTTGAGGCGGGTATAATCTCACTGTCAGTGAAGGGGAGCGTGTCTTCATTACATAGTTTAGTTTAAGGGAAATGAAAAGGCTACAAGGTCACAATAAAACTGTAAGGTCTTGTGACAGCGAAGCCCACGTACGCTAAAATGATTACAAATCAATATGAATTTGGTTCTTAATGAATCCCAAACGGGTCGTTAAGTACTTCACGACTGAATTTGTTGCGTGCCATAATGATTTCCGAGACTTCGTAAATCTGTATTGTCATGGAAGTCGGGGTGCCAGTTTTGAAATTTGCACAACTGTCACAAAGGGTTACAATTTCATAGACCTTTGGAGCATGTCACAGCGGGGTTGCAGACTGTTGGAATTGCTTTGTAAATCTCACGAATGCAATCTAATCTTTTTTTTTTTTTTTTTTAACGACAATGGGCTGGTGTCACGACAGTTTGTGGTCGCGAGGCAGGGACCTCACCTCTCCTCGTGAAAGTCATGTCACAAGAATTTGTACAATTTTCCTTGTGTTTCCTAAACAATTTGTCACATTTCATATCTTTACTGTAACAGCCCAGTATGGTTCACAAGGAGTCGCAAATATTAGAGAGAAAACACCAGCAGTCATCAACAATCAGACGATCCCCTATGACGATCTGCTTCTTGTCCACTCCACAACAAATCATTACGAATTACATATTTTGTTGATCCATATATAAATTTGCATACGTGGGATCTGGGGGCTTTACTGGTTGATCAATGCCCCTACTCTCATCTATAGCCACGAGCTATGAGGAGTGACCAGAAAGAAAGAGATTACGGATACAAGAGGCCAAAATGAGTTTACTCTAAAGGGTGTCTGGGCTCTCCCTTACAGATAGGGTGAATAGTTCAGCCATTCAGGAGGGGCTCAGAGTAGAGGTGCAACTCCTCAACATCTAAGGTAGTCTGGACTTCTGATCAGGATGCCTCCTGAGTGCCTTCTAACTGAGGCGTAATTCTGAGCATGTCCTGCCAAGAGGAAGACCCGGGTTAGCCTCAAGACACACTGGAGAGATTACGTCTCTCAGCTGGCTTAGGAACGCCCTGGTGTACCCCCAAAAGAGCTGGAAGTTTGGAGATGGAGGTCAGAGTGGCCTGGATAAGCAGCAGAAAATGGATGGATGGATGAAGGAAGGTATGGTCTTGTGAACTTCATTAAAGAGATTAATATCACCTTCAAGACAGCTCTGCCTCTGAAAAATGACCAAGTGTGCATCAGAAAAGTGATGCACTGAACAGATGGATGAATGGGAGGAGAGGTGGTGGCAGCAGCAGAAGCAGCAGCAGCAGCAGCAGCAGCAGCGGGGTGCTATGGAGTGAGTGGGTTGGAAGTTTGGTACACACCTGCAAGGACCGCACCAGTCCGTTTGTTGGTTGAGGCCGAAGCGAGCCCGGCATTTCTTAGGAGAGCCCGGGTCTGAGCACAACGCACAGCATGCACAGTACAGGGAGAAGGAAAAGCAAAAAAGAGGAGCATAGGAAGAGGAGGGTAAACGGTTAGACGTAAAAGGACACAGACAGAAAACAAATAAGAGAGAAACAAAGCTCATCAGGGCAGGACAAAAAGCACCTCTGGGGCTGTTCGTTTGGAAAAGTCATCAAGTCAACCTGTTAGTAGACATTCACGGCACAATGCAGAATAACCACCCAATGCAACTTAGTGAAGCGTGTCAGTCAGGTAACAAGGGAGATGTGCTGCGACACTGTTAGTACAGGACTTAAAAAGGGTTTTCAGTTGCTCAGATATCTTTTAAATGAAGCATCATGTGAGTTTATCAGGTTCCTCTTGTATCAGCAGAGTGGAATCAGCCGCTTCTTGCAGAAATGTCTGAGCATCCACATCCGTCTTAAAAATGATTATTAGTTAGATTCAAAGCTGTTACAACTCCTTATCGTATGCCCTTTGGTGCCATCATGCTGATTCTGTAGTAACTGTGGTGGTCAAAGTGGGACATGTGGATAACTTTCACATCTGTGTTTTGAACAAGTCAGGGATGAGAAACTTTTTATTGTTCTTACATGCTGGTGGAAAAGGGAAAACCGCTAGTCATGCAATAGAGGTTTTACTCCTCCGATATTTTAAACTTGGAACAGCTAAGATCAGCACTTAAAGTCTTGCACGCTGGGATTCAAATGTTTGTGACTGAGGTTACGTGGAAAGCAGAGTGGGTGGGTGGTTTGACGTTTGAGACACATCCTGCAAAGACTCGGAGATGCTGTGCCGCGTGGCGCACCAACGCAAGTTCAAGCTCGACTGAATTCTCTGAAATCCAGAGGAGCTGACACTGGTCATCTGTCTGGTTTTTTTTTTTTTTTGTTTCATGTTGTGCCATCTGTCAGACAAGAGCAAAGAAAGGCATTTATAGATTTACCTGTGTTGGAGTCCTGCTGCTTCTCCCTTTTTCTCCTCTTCTTCTTGCCCTGTGGGAGGAAAAAAAAAGCCATGCCAATGAAATGAGTCTGGCTGCACTGCAGTGCTATAAACACCATCAGGGGCTGCTCGACATGATGATTTCCAACGACACTGAGGCTGCAAACAGTACGTGGAACTTCAAGTTAGGCATGTAAAAAAGCAGGAAAAACATGAACCGTGACTTCAAATGGAAGCGTTTTTATATTTATGTTTGCATTTCTCATCCCCAGGCTCTTTGTGATGTGACTGTTGAGGTGAACATCAGAGCTGTTCACACAGATCCGGTGATGGTGAAGTGAGGCCTCATATTTGGGCGCGATGAAGGATGTGGGTATAGAAATCTACCGCCTACGCTTCGATATCTAACCCTCCCCAGCTCGCTGTCAGCATTGTATATGTGGTTACTCCTGCAAGTGCACCATTCTGAAGCTCTTCAGTCAGTGGGCGCGTGTGTGTGCATGTGTGCGTACTAGTCTATATGTAGTGTTTTTTTTTGGGGGGGGGGGGGGGGGGGCATGGAGGAGAAGCCCTCCACAGGTGCGGGGGCGATATGTGGAACTTCTCTTCCTGTTTTGCTAACAGGTCCAGTGGCTGTTTTTCTAAGCTCAGAAGGAGGAGAGAGGCAGTGGAGTGTACGGGGTGGTTTTCTTGAAATCCAACAGACAATATTTCAAGCTCAGCCCTAAAGCCGGAACGCACGTGTGGTTCTTTGCTCTACAATACGTGCTCAGCAGATTCTGCTGCCCGTTCCCGCTCTCTCTCTACACTCCCACTTGACTGACTGTCTCTTTTTAAGGGCAATTAAGCATGAAGCAGTGTGTTGCATCATTAAAAATATAAACCTGATGACATACATTATAAACCCAGATATAAAGGGAGTGTTGGTACCAAAATCATTTCCACATTTTTGCCCTCCGGTCTGCACTGCTCTTTATCCATGTAAATTGTTTTGGTATGAGTTGCACATTTTTGGAGAAACTGGCAGGACATATATGTACACACACACACACACACACACACACACACACACACACACCGACTCTTGCATGGTGTCCCCTTTCAGCTGAGCTGTAGCTGCATGCTTTTTTTGGTTGACATAGGTAGACAGTAAAAAGAAAATAGTTCCTGCATAATGCTGCTCACAGCAAGCTTTGGGGATGCTTTTCTTTTCTTTTTTTTTTTTTACCCTTTGAGCCCCATAAGTACCCCGTTCCATTATATTCAAGAGAAGGCAGACATTGCTATAGCTGATTTCTCCAAATTTGGGTGACTCACACCAAAACAATCTATAGAAAAAATATACACTGTGTGGACAAAAGTATTGAGTCACCCACACATTACACTTAGTGGGCATTAACTATAGAGTTGCTCCCCTCTTTGCAGTTGTAATGGCTTCCATCCTTCTGGAAAGGCTTTGTACAAGATTTTAGGAGTGTGTCTGTGGGGATTTTTGCCCATTCCTCAAGAAAGGCATTTGTGAGGTCAGATACAGATGTTGGATTAGAGGGCCTGGCTCACGATACTTCATCACAAAGGTGTTGGATGGGGTTGAGATCAGGGCTCTTTGTGGGCTGGTCAAGTTCTTCCACAACAAACTCATCCAACCATGTCTTGATGAAGCTTGCTTTGTGCACTGGGATACAGTCATGCTCGAACAAATCGGGCCTTCCCCAAACTGTTGCCACAAAGTTGGAAGCATAGAATTGTCCTAAATGTCTTGGTAAGCTGAAGTGTTAAGATTTCCCTTCACTGGAAATTGGAGGCCCAGGCCAACCCTAGAAAAACAAGCCTATAATATCATCCCTCCTTCACCAAATTTGATAGTAGGCAAAGTGCAGTCAGGCAGACAGATTAACATTCTCCTGACATTCATCCATCAGCCTGCCAGATAGAGAAGTGTGTGTGACATGTCACGCTACAGAGCACATTTCCACAGCTCCAGAGTGAAGTGGTGGCTTGTTTTACACCACTCCATCTGACACTTGGCATTGTGCTTGGTGATACAAGGCTTGGATGCCCATGGAACCCATGCTATGAAGCTCCCGGTGCACAGTTTTTGTGCTGCTGTTAATGCCAGAGAAGGTTTGAAACTCAGCAGAGTGTTGGCGACTTTTACACACTATATGCCTCAGCACTCGGCAACCCCACTCTGTAACTTAACATGGTGTGCCACTCTGTGACTGAGTCGCTGTCATTCCTAAACGCTTCCACTTTGCAATTACACAACTTAGCAGAATTTGAAGAAACTTGTTGCATTGGTGGCATCCTATTACAGAACCACGCTGGAATTCAGTGAGCTCTTTACGACGACTTTCTAAAGATAAATTGCACGGCTAAGTGCTTGATTTTATGCACGTGTGGGAATGGTACTGAATGAAACACCTGAAGTCAATGATTAAGAGGGGTGACCCAATACTTTTGTCCATGCAGCGTATATATTTGACTTTAAGGTGAACTGTCTCTTTAACTGTTGTAAAATATGACCCTATACTTGGAAACGAGCATCATGTGTGAATTACAATTAATTACAGCCATAACATTTGTCCATATTAACCAAAAATACAGCATTTAATTAAGATGTTTAGAAAAGCTCCATGCATACAGCAATAGGCCCTACACCTATGATCACACTGTATTAGAGCTCTGGTTTATAACATATTCACATCATCATGAGGATAGCACTCTTTGCGGGGACCTGCAACCCTTAGTTTTGAAATACCTGGTCCACTAAGAGATCTTCCATTGCCACTCTCTGCTTTGTGACATGCAGATGTTTCAAATGTGTTATAAACCACAGTCCAGATAAAGTGTTACCATAACTTGCCGCCATGCCTGCCCGCCTGCCTACAGAGTTCAGCTCAGTAATCAGTCGCATATAGAGAAGCAAGACAGCAGAGCAAAGAAAACCATGAACTCTAACATGTATCTGATGTGACTTTTTATACACAAGTGTTTAGACATTACAGGGTTTTCTTGAATTCAGAGTCAAAACATTGTGTTTCAGTGTGTCCACACACATTTCATAGAGGTCTTGCTGTACTGTCACAAAACTGAAGGCGCTATATTTTAAAAAGGTACGCCCATTAAATTAAGGCAGCAAGGCAGTGAGGCCAGCCATGCAGCCCTGCTCTCTGTTAGTTGAGCAAACGGGCTGATTTATACCTCTGTGTGATTCGGCGTTATGAAGGTTAACATACTAGCAATCAGAACTGTTGCAAGGTGCAGACCTTTGCAGAATGTATCCGCAACTGACCAATCAGATCTCCTTGTGTGGCTGTGGTGCGTTGTGTGCAAGTGAGTAAGATTTTTTTTTTTTTTGGAAGGTGCATGCAAACTTTGCACAGGAATACCCACAAACCCCTTTCATGCAACTCTTCACATACTCGTATTCCCCCACCCCCACCCCACCACAGAGGTATAAATCCACCATAAGACGTGTCCCTACCCAATCAGCTTTACTCTTTTCCCCTGCGACCCCGCTAAGGCCCGCCTCCTGCAAGAGTTCAACAGCAAACTGAGAAGTCAGAGGCACACAGCAGCCCATTTTCAGCACATCCCCCAAAACATGAAACTAAAATGCATGCACCACATAGGTTTATCTGTTATACTTAATAACACTGAGTGACGGGCATGGGAGCCAATAATCATGCTGCTTTATGCCACAGTAGACAGTAATTAAGGAATATTTTTTTCAGACTGATCCTGTTTTTGGTTTTACTCACAGACAATCGCACCACAGAGGAAAGTGGTTGGAATCAAATGGTTTACACTTTTCACACATTGCAGCATTTTACGATGTTGTCAAATTGCGTTTTCTGCTTACAGAAAACAAAGAATGAAGAACTTCCACTGATTTCTCATTCCTACTTTAAAAGGATAGCTATCAGCATTCATTTTATTATGCTGGAAAATGACAAAAGTCAGATGAAAGTACCATTTGCAGTACAAGAACTGCAGTTAAAGAATTCTGAGGGCCGTTTTCTTTCCATTTTTAGAGCTCACCACAAGAAATTGCCGTTTTCCATAAACTGCAGTAAATCAGTTTAAATGGAAAATGATGATCTTTGTGCATAATGCAACATTCCCTGCGTTATGCACACACCTTCATTTTTCCATTTTAAAAGTGGAAGAGCTTTTTTGCATTTTTCTGCTTATCTTTTCAATCTCCTCAGGAAATTAGTCATATCAGCATGTTTTTCTTCTCATTTTGAATACGCTCATAATAAGACGGGTAAAGAGGAAAAGATCCTTACGTAGTTGTCTCTAGCAGACCAGGTTGGGTAGAGCTGCATGTGCAGTTGTCTTTCCTTTCTGGCCAACTCGTAGTACTTGGCCTGCTCCTCCCGGGTCAGTGCGTGCCACTGGAAACACACACATATAAGACAGAAAAATAGTTTTGTTGACTTGCCTTTGAGCAATCTCTGTTGGATTTTGGCTAGTTAAGCAGGCTAGCGAGAAAACAACAAGTCAGAGTTTGTTCATGTTTGAGAAAGAAGAACAAAAGGACTGAAAATGGTGCTAAATGGAAAAAAAAACAAGAATATACTTTGCCTTTACATATTGAATTAACTAATCACCATAGCATAAATAAATATATTTAGTCACTATATTTATATAGCACATCCTTTTGTTTTTAGCCAACACAAAGAAATGGAGACAATTTTTAGCATCAGTACAACAACACAGATAAAAAGAGATGCTGTAAAAATGTAAAACCACAACATCAGTGACGTAGTAGCTCATCCGGTTCACGATTCTTGACAATTCACAGGTTTGTAATGTGTGAAGTGCACAAAGAAAGTGATGTTATTTTTGTCACTGTTGTTGCTGTTTTACACAAACTGATCAGAATTAGAATCCACTGACAAGACAAAGAGGCTTACAAACAGTCACAAGCAGGAGAACAACTTGGTCCAGTTCTTGGGCGGCACTAACCTAGCTTAGGACATTATTATGCCATTAACAAGCCAAATGTTGACATATGTCTAGATGGCAGAGGGGCACACACAAACACTTATTTTGAAAGCATTACAATCCAGACTCTAAGGAGTAGCGTTTCTTGTGAAAATGGAAAAAGTAGCCATAAAATGACAAACGCGACGACAATATTGAGTGTAATGTGCTTGAAGATGCATTAGGTCATCACTGTGTAAATTTCACTAAATCTGACCAATAATCTAGGAGGAGCAGCAATTCTTGTGAAAATGAAAGAGTGCCCATAAAACAACAAATACGACCTTGAGCACAAACTTGGATGAAGATCCATTAGGTTGTCACTGTGTTTAAGTTTTGGATAATTCTATAGGACGAGTAGTTAGTCTTGTGAAAATGGAAAAAAGTAGTCATAAAACAACAATGACGGTACTGAATGCAATTAGGAGGAGTAGTGATTCTTGTGAAAGTGGATAAGTACATGTGAAGTAACAACTATAACCTTAAACATAAGTATAGTTCGGGTGAGGACGCATTAGGTTTTCACTGCGTTCAAGTTTCACAAAAATCTGACCAATACCAAAGGAGGAGTAGTGACTCTTGTGAACTGTGGACGGATGCATGATGGACACCTTGCCGTGGTATTAGCTCATCGGTCCTTCAGCCGAATGAGCTAAAAACAGAATGAACTGATTTGATCATTAAACACAGTTTCATATTTTGATTGTTGTGACCACAGGACATTGGTCCACTTTGCTTCTGTCCAGCATGAATGAACCTGGGGCTGTACAAAGTGGCAGCATCTCTGGATGCTGTTCTTTGCATGGCAATGTGCAGTTGCAGATGCAGCGACAAACTGTATTCACCATCAATGGTTTCCAGAAGGTTGCCGAGCCTGTAATGTTTACAACCACAGAATCATTTCTGGTTTTAATGCAGTGCAGCCTGCACACGGCAAGATCACAGCCAATCAGTACTGGTTTTCAGCTTTGTATCCAAATTCTTTGAATCCCCTACTGAGGCTATAGATAGTTTTACACTGAGAAGCATTATTCGTAGGTCTCAACTTACATTTCATTCTTCATCCAAACTTTTTTTTTTTTTTTTTAAGAGCAGGGTTGTACCAGTCAGTATTGGCTAATCTCACCAGTAAGTGAGGGAAGCAGAGTTCACATTACCAGAGCCTCTTTATGTTCCTCATGTGTGAAATTACAGACTGACCTGGAAACAGGATTAGTTTGCTTTTCATTGCGCGCGTGTGTTTGGTTGCCCTCACCCTTCGTCCCAGAATCTGATTGATGGCTGCGCTCTCTTTTAACGTGCACTCGGCGATGACCTTCGCCCTCATCTCCTTCATGTAAAGCATGAAGGCATTCAGGGGTTTCTTGATGACTGGTTTCTTAGGCTCCTTCTCCCTCTTGGCCTCCACCTGCGGTTTCCTGATGGAGGAGGAGGAAGAGGAGGGGGTTAAAATAGCTGAATGAACTGAGAACTTTATTTTTAGTCTTTTGTTTTGTCAGTTTGTGCAGAGAATGGCTTAGACTTGGACACTTAGCCCTTGGTAACCCTACAATGTGCCCCTCATTCTGCAGCTAGCCCTCTTCTGGCTGTAGAGTCATATTTTCTGAACAGACATGAAAGTAGCATCAATATTCTCATTTAACTGTCTGCAAGAAAACAGGATTTATCTATTAATTAACATAAAAACAGCAACATGAACTCTGAGTGCTATGAAGATTTAAACAGATTATTATTATTATTATTATTATTATTATTATTATTACTATTATTACAGATTAAATTACTGTGGTTTGATGAATAAAAGGATAATTTATGACCAAAAGGTGAATCAGTGAATTTAAAGTGCGGGCTATACTTACACGTACATGCCCCTTTCATACTGATCATGCTCCTGTTTGCCTGTAGGGGGCACTATGGCTGGATGGGGGATCCCTGTAGGATGCATGCCTGATGGTCCGAGCATCAGAGAGTGAGGAAACCTGGAGGAAGATTTAAAAAAGAAAAGATTTTGGGGGGGGGGGGCAAGACGTGAGTTCACTGAGATGCACCGAGTTAGGAGCAAGGAGGACTGTAGGCTTCAAAGCAAGAGCGAGAGTTTTAGGTAAGCAGTGAGCCTGAAAGCGTGAAAAGTATGGTGGTCTTTACGTTGGTGTGGTGCGTGGCATCATTTTGCCAGATAAAACAAGAGAACAAATTTGTTTTCTGCCCTGCAAACAAACAATTTCAAGTTCCAACGGTAATTTGACTGACAGGATGTAAGCTTTTATGGACTTTCATGGCTGACTCACAGGAAAGTTTTCAAAAAGTTCATAAGACTGGTGGCTTCTCTATTTTCATGTGGCAGTACCACCACTAGAGGGCATCCAAAGCTTACAGAGAGAAAGACTGGGGATTGAGGAAAAATACTTTTCATTTCACACATGGACTTCTTTGAAACCTAAATTCACCCATGAACAGCTTCGTTTAAAGTAAAAGTATTTTTTTTTTTTTTACCAATTACTGGATGATCTACTGCTACTGCATGAAAGACGAAGCCACGTGTAGATCAGCTGATGGTAGCTTCCTGTGACAATCAAGTCCAAAAATTTTGGTATCGTTTGTTTCGTCCTGAATTAGTGCACTTTACCGGTTCAGGTACTACCAAGAGAAATGTGTAATTTAAAGTGGCAATACTTATATTCAGAATCCATTGTCTCGTTTCAGGTTCTTGTCTATTGTTTTTGTGTTATTACAAAAGACAATAGACTGTAAGGAATCTCCACCCATCGTGCCAGATAGGTGGGGATTCTTCACCTACGTAAGCAAATGCAAAGAGAAAGCACCTGTGTGTTGCAAGCAGGTTTGCATTCTGTGTGTGTACGCAGAGATCTCTAATGGTTTGGATTGCAAGCCAAAGCAAACGCACAAAACCATGTAGCTCTCTCCAACTCACAGTGGGGTCACACTTGTACTTTTGGTTTTCATGTGTGCTGAAAAACAAGAAAAGCATCTGCAAGGCGACTGAAAGAACATTTTTTTTTTTTTTACATTCAGGTTTAAATCAGGACAAGACACAAAGGTAGCAATAAGTGAAAAAAGCAGTAGTCCTAATGGTAGTTTCTGTGTGTGTGTGTAGGTTTTTATATTCTGCAGCAGCGAATAGCTTGGCCCGGCTCAGCTTGTTTGGCGAAACACCGAACCGGTCCTGTTTACAGCACACTAGCTCCAATATAATTTTTTTTTTTTTAAACAGAAGCTGTCCAAAGAAATGTGACGGAGCATCAGTGAACATGAGTTTGCCACGGTGAGTTGGAAAACATCTGCTCGGGCATTTTAAATGTGCTGTAAACAGGAGTTGATGATGCAGAGCGTTGCTTTTTATTCCCCTCGGCTCGGCCCCGGCTCGATCTGGCCAGCGGGCTACGGTACCTGGAATAGGACGAGGCGCTGGGGAGGTTGGAGGAGTAGGGCTGCCTGAATCCACATGGGGACAGGGCAGGATAGACAGGCTGGCTCTGCCTGCCACAGCACAGCAGAGGGGAGAGACGGGAGTAGATGATTTTAGCTTAGCAGGTAAAAGATTTTTAACCCTTAAGGACAATTTGAGGAATTTTGGTGAGGACAGGCTTGGATCACTCAAAAGAACACTTACAGAATGATTATTTCACTGTGAGACAGTTACAACTTAGATATTGTCCACCATTTTCTTTTATATACAGTGTCTATTAATCTCAAGAAGCTTTCAGACAAACCTGCAGCTTTCAAACTCCCAGTTTGCTTTTCTTCTCATTTCGTGCGTGCTCAGGCATAAATTAGTTAAAGCTATCCACGTACCTTTTTACACTGCTGTACATTTTAATATGCACACAAACAGAATCAGTGCAAATAAAATAAACTTAAGGACGTGTCTTTCATTTGATCATTCTTATATGAAGTTAATACATAAGTCTTAATGCCCGTCAT
This sequence comes from Etroplus canarensis, assembly GCA_015106775.1. Taxonomy (NCBI): domain Eukaryota; kingdom Metazoa; phylum Chordata; class Actinopteri; order Cichliformes; family Cichlidae; genus Etroplus; species Etroplus canarensis. Next base: position 26,263 of record VUQH01012483.1, read on the forward strand.
GGTGCTGTGATGCATGGTGATCCCCCCCTAGAAAGCCTGGATCAGCGCTGTTGACAGCTGTGTGTCAATACTTGACTTACTGGAAGCACAAACAAATACTCACACCGTGGGAGGTCGAGGGTGGGGAGCGGGTGTGAGGAAAAGCCTTTGATATGCAGAAAACCACACTTCTACCTCCTGAGAGCCATTGCAACCATCCTCCCCTTCAACTGACTCATCCTCGAGTTTAAATGCATGCACACAATCGCTCCATTCCACATCTATCATCAGCTATCTCTTCCGCCTCTTCTGAGCTGTATCTGTTCGCAAGTCCCAGGAAAGCAGCTCTTTACGTACAGAAAAGCCCAGCAGCAGAAACACTAAGCTGGAACGAGATCCAGAGATTACTGGGCTCAGCTCCTGGAGGACCATTCATGCTGTAATCCAGTTTTAAGGGAGGTCACACTACAACACAGGTTAAGTGCTGATCAGATAAAAGTGGTTCAAACTAAATGGCCGGTCCTTTTTTCCTGTTGCACATACCAGATCTAATCAGTCAAATAATCTCTTGATCTCGATACATATTTTGTTCATATCCATCTAGAAATTCAAGATCAGAAATTAAAGTTTCCATCATTTGCATTTTGCAGTGTTTTCTGCAAAGAAAATGCAGAAAACACTGCTGCTGTGCTGCCTGAAATTCCTTGCTCATACTTCAAGCTTTTCTTGTGCAACTTATTTACATATGCAACTTTACATATGTAACATGGTTGCACAATTCACAACTAGAAGTTAGTCTAGCATGCCTTCAGTCAAACCGAGCAGCTGACTCAAAATCTGACATTTTATTTACATGCTAGTGCTGCCTCACTAATTCTAAAACGACTCCCCTAGAAGGAAATCTAACTCAAGAAATTAGTACGCAATAAATAAACCTAATGGCATTTATGTTTAGAGGGCAGAGAGGCACATGCCAACACAATTTTACTGAACATTACAATCCAGACTAATACTCTTAAGAGTAGTGATTCTTGTGAAAATGGAGAAGCGTCTGTATAATGACAAATAAGACCATGATCTTAACCTCGAGTACAACTTGAGCGAAAACCCATTAGGTGACCGCTGTGCAATTTTCACTAAAATTCGACCATACTCTAGGAGTAGCAATTCTTGTGAAAATGAAAAAGTGCCTGAAAAATTAACAAATATGACCTTGATCTTAACCTTGAGTACAAATCAGATGAAGACCCATTAGGTGATCGCTGTGTGCGAATTTCACTAAAATCTTACCAGTACATTAGGAGGAGTAGTGATTCTTGTGAATTTTGAACAGATGGATGCCTAACTACAGCATTAGCTCATCAGTCCTTTGGCCGGATGAGCTAAAAGTCGTTAGTCTCAGCACTTTGGCGCAGCTAGTGTTGCTGATGCCTGTGGCTCTAGTCGTATGTCCACTGGCCGGAGATATGTTGAAATTTTCACTGCTGAGGGACAATTAAAAATTGCGGAAACTTCAGCACCGATTTAAAAGTAATAAACAAGGACCGAGTGTGAGATGGTCTGTTTTCAAGTTGCCTTTTGTACTATAATGCAAACTAACGTCAGCTGGCTTTCTAGTGATCATTCATCTGACTGCACACTTGTGAAAAACTAGAAAGGTACTTAAAGAGCGTATCCACCGCCAAGGCAGATACCCCCCACTCAGCAGTTTTAAAGAAAGTGATCTGGATATGCCCATTCTCCACGTCTACTCCAAGATTAATAAAATTCGGCTTAGCAGCTTTTATACAGTCTTGCTGACAGACAGACAAATAGCACTGCAAACAAAGCTCCTGATCCTTGGTGGAGGAATAAACGGTCATGATGTCATTTATTTAGGAAATAATGTTATTGCATGAAATCACTGTGTGATCTATTAACCTCTGCGGGAGCCCTTTCTTGTTCTTCCTTGCACCTAACATATAGGGTTGAACTCTGTTAGCTAACAGCTCTGTATTTTATTAATGCCTAATTTTTGCCAAGTCAGCCGACCAATCAGTGGAGACTTGGCTTTTCAAAAGGGTTGTCTTAATGAGACAGGGCGGTGGAGCGTTTCAGAGATGAACAGTGTGAGAAAAATCGTGTTTTTCTTGAACATTAAAGCATCTAAACGTATTGCAAAATAGGAGCCTGTGAATTAATATAATACGGGCCTTTTAATTTTCTAATCCTCATGTGGACCTTCGTACATGCCTCAAATATCAAATTCTTGCACTCAAAAAATACCTCCTATTTGAAAAGCATGGCTGGAGAGAGGTATGCTGGGAACGGAATGAAAAACTAAACAGGAACCTGCTTTGTTGTGCTGCTTTGTGCCTTGTTGTCCGGCGCAGCCTAAAGCAGAGCATCTAAACAGAGAAGTGACCCTTGCTTAGGGGGGAACATCACAAGATTTTGGGTGTTAAAATGTGAAGAGTGACAGCGAAAAGCAACACTTTTATGTTTCGTTTCTGTTCTGTTCTGCCAACAGCCTCAAACAGACTTCTGACAGCTCTCCTGCTCTGCAGGTTCTCCATTAAAGGACCAGTAAGTACAATTTAATTGTCTTGGATTAAAAAGTAAGCATAAGACACAAACCTTCATTATTTCTTACTTGAAGTCAGTCTCAGCACACTCAATCCTCAACCAAACCTCTATACTTACAATTCGTTGATAAAAGAAAGATATAAGCCATGTTCTTCTACTATTTTGAATGGTAATGTATTGCGTTTGTCTGTTCTTTGTTGAAGTTTAAAAAATTGAATGTTTGCATCACTTAAAGAAATCCTCTTTGGTCAACAAAAGGTAAAAGGCTTATATCTTATTGTACTAAATCCAACCAGCCAACAGGCTAGGGGGATGTGTGGAGGTGGTCGTGGAGGGACAGGAATCGGGCTAAGCTTAAGAAAAATAATCTAGAAAACAACAGTTTGACATTTAAATGCTCATTCTCTATGTTACTCCCTCCTCTTCCTTCAACCAAGGAGGACACTATAAGGGGCTGAAACAAAGCAGATAATCTGGGTTAAAGGAGATTAGCTACTAATAATACTTGTGAAAACCCATAGTGAAGCATTCTTGTCTGAAAAAGATAAAACGCCTGTAAATCACAGAGTTGAGAAATGTCTAGGGGCACACAGCTCGTCCTACAGAAACACGAAAAAAACAACAACACACACACACACACACACACACACACACACGTAAACTAATGCACACATAAACTTTCAAAGCTTTCATCCCAAATCTCCATGACATTTGATGTAAGCCTTTAACTATTCCGAGAGGGGATTTGTCCAGGGACAGATGCTGTAGGTTGTAATAAATGGATTTGTGTTGATCCATAAATCAATGGAAGTTTGACATTATGAGTTTACAATCAACCAGCATGACATTGGGAGCTCACAATCAGCTCTGAGTGGATGGAAACCTGAGCGAGTGAATATGGAACAGATGTGGCTGTTTTAGGTGTCCCAGCGTAGCTTTCTACATGGCTGCTGTGGTTGCTCTAACCCCATAAAAAACTATAGTGAAAACCAAAAAACAAGCTTAAGGAATTCTATCACCAAAACACAGTGCAGTGGATAGAAGCCAAAAACAAGCATTTTTTGTAGTCTGGAGCTCTTTGAAAGTCTCTGTCCAAAGCAGAAAGAAATAGGCCTCTTTCAAAGCAACATCATTCAAGTTCAAAATCACACAAAGTCTCTTTATACACTATATGGATGAAAGTCTTGGACCATATACTAATTACAACTACAGAACGCTTATGTTGTGTCTGTGGAAATTTTGCCACCCATTCATCCAGAATAGCATTTGTCAGTTCAGACACTAATTTTGCATGAGGTCACCTGGCTCACAATATCTACTCCAGTTCATTTCAAAGGTCTTGGATGGGGTTGAGATCAGGGCTCTGTGTGGGTCAGTCAAGTTCTTCCACATCAAAATCATCCAACCATGCCTATATCCACCTGAAAATTGACTGTTTCCACAAAGCTGGAAGTATAGAATTGTCCAAAATGTCTTGGTAAGACCCAGGCCAACCCCAGAAAAACAAGCCTATAGCATTATCCCTCCTTCAAAGGCAGACAGATAACATTTACCCAGACTTGTTCATCTGACTGCCAGATAAAGAACCATGATTCGTCACTTCACAAAACATGTTTGCACGGATCCAGAATCCAGTGAAGGCGTTCTTTACACTACTCCTTCCAATGCTTGGCATTGTGCTCGGTGATGTAAGGCTTGCATGGAGCTGCTTGGCCGTGAAAGCTCATGCCAAGAAGCTCCCAGCACACAGTTGTTGCGCTGATGTTAATGCCAGATGAAGTTTGGAACTCTGTGGTTATTGAGTCAATGGAGCGTTGACAGATTTTCACTCAACAACACCGCTCCGTAACATTTTGTGGTCTGCTACTTTGTGGCTGAGTTGCTGCAGTCCCTAAATGGTTCTACTTCACAATAACAGCATTTACAGCTGACTATGGAAAATCCAGAAGGGAAAAAAAATGCCACCAACTGACTTGTTGCAACAATGATTTCCTTCTACAGTGTCATGCTTAGTGAGCTCTTTACAACCCATTCTTTCACAAATGTTTGTAAAGGCAGACTGCATGGCTAGCTGCCTGATTTTATGCACATGTGGTAAAAGGACTGAAAAAAAAAAACACCTGAATTCAGTGATTAAGTGGTGTAGCCTAAAACTCTTGTTCATTTAGTGTAGTTTAAGAGGACTTGTTCAGTTGATATTTCATTTAAAAAATAAAGATGACAGCATTCCTTATGTTTTAACCAGAAGCAACAGGTCGAAGTCTTGAACAAGCAAGATCAAAGACTGGCTTCCATGACAACAGGTTATCAACTCTGACACCAGGCAAGCCTGTGATAAATGCCCATTGACCTAGGACAATGAAATGATGACTGTGTTTGGGAAGAGTCAGAGACAACATTTTGGAGGAAATTACAGCTCCTTTAATCAGTCTGAAAAGTGAACATTAGAGAGGTTAAGGTTCAAATTAGTTCCAGGTTAATGGTGGGAAACTTTGTTACACAAAAACACAGACTGGACTAAGAAACCTAAAAAATGCCAATCACAGGTTCCTAAAATGTAAAGGCCACATTAA